>JACVTC010000015.1:1000000-1107500 GCA_016946835.1 Neocallimastix lanati (nom. inval.) | reverse complement strand
AAAAATATATATACAATATATATAATGTTTATATTAATATAACTTGTAAATTTATATATCCATAATGTATAATAATAAATCAATATTAATATATAAATATATAATTAAAACATAAAATGATTTTTAAAACATATATAAATAATTAATATAAATATATATATAATAATAAATTTTTTTTTTTTAATGTAATAATTAATATATGTGGGTCACCACAAGCATATAGTATGTAATATACCACCATAATAATTGTTAATTTCTCATACCTGTTGGTCGACTCTCGTTTATTAATCTCTAAGCAAAGGTAGTACTGAATGATAATCTTTTAACAGTCACATGTTTGAAATGTGGCTGGGATCAGGTCAGGGAATATCCATGTTTTTCATTAAGATTTGACGAATATTTATGTTCATTCCAATTAGATTTATTAGTACTTGTAATTTATAATTATATATAATTATATTCTTTGCTCACCCTAAGAATTTTACCATAATGAATGAACTTCCAACCTCATTTATTGGGAAAATCCAGGGTAGAAAGAAAATATTTCATATAAATTCAGAAGACATTTGCAGACAAAGTCAATTTTTATCTCTTTTTTTTAAATTTTTTTCGAATGTGAAGCATTTCGACATAATTTATGTATAATCATCATAAATTTTTGTACAATGTGTAAAATATATGTAATACGCCACTATTTTCAACGTATATTTTTATTTATTGTATTTTAGTATTAAAAAATAAAATAAAAACAAAAAAGAATAAATAAAAGAATAAATAAGTTTTCTATTAAGAATTTTATTTTATTTTTATTTTTATTTTTTTTTTAATTTTATTTTATTATTATATTTTATTATTAAATATTTTAATAATAAAACCTTTCCATTTTACTTTATTTAAATAAAATAAATAAAATTATATATTTTATTATTAAATTAATTAAATAATAGAATAAATTTTATTATAATATTAAATATTTATTATTATTGATATTAATAAAATATATTGATATTGATATAAATATAATTTAAACTATATATATTCTAGTTAATTATTATTTATAAATTTAGAGTGTGTTTAATTCTATTAAACATTTATATCGTAAATCAATGATATCATTTTTATCACATTTTTTATCAATCAATTCGGATTCCTTTTTTTTTGTATTTTTTAATGAAATTATTGATTTCATCAGTTTTTGTTAATATTCTTCTTTTTTTTCCAAACTCCTTCAATTTTCCTTTTGTAATTATTGTAAGATAAAGATTCTTCTCTTTTTAAATGATAAATTAATTCATATAAAGAAGGTTTTTTGTAGAACAATTTTTTTAAGTAATTGTTAAAAGATTCTGAAGCATTATTTGTTATGTGGTTTATATCGTTATAATATTTCCAATATTGAATATCATATTTATATAAATAAGTCTTATTAAAATATTCCAAAAAATTTAAAAAATTGAAATAATTATATATTTGACATATAATTTTAATATGATTATAAATATCAAATATATATTCAGGATTTATAAAAGGAAAATTTGTAAGAGCTTTATTTAACAAATAAATCTTATGATTATTTTCAACTTCATTATAACATAATTTATTTTTTTGAACTTCTAACGATCTTTTATAATGCCATACACAATATTTAATAGTAATATTATGAAATAAATGTTATTAATTAAATTAAAAAATAAAAATAAAAATAAAAACAAAAATAAATTTAACCCTATTCCTATTCATTTATTTTTACAAGCCACATTGTAATACATGAATAAATGATCAAACATAAATTATGTCGAAATGCAATACTCCCATTTTTTTTCTTTCTTTATTATAATTATTATTTATTATTATTATTATTAATTTTTGTTTCTTATTAATTATATATATATATATTTTTTTTTTTAATTATATAATATATATTTTAATTTAATTTTTTATTATAAATATTATTATTAATTTTTTTTTTTTATTTAATTATATATATATATTTAATTATATATATATATTTTAATTATATATATATATATTAATTTACTTTTTTAATATAAATATTATTAATTTTTTTTTTTAATTTTTTTTTTTTAATTATATATATATATTTAATTATATATATATTTATTTTAATTTATTTTTTTACTTATAATTGTTATATATATATATTTTAATTATAATTTTTTTTTATTTAAATTTTTTTTTTTTTAAATTTTTAAAAAATTTCATAAAATTATTCGTTATTTAATGTTAAAATTGCGTTTTTACTCTATATGATTGGATAATTTAAATATAATAAATAAAACTTTTTCAATAAAATTTTTGATCTCTCCTCTTGACTAATTTATAAAAAAGTATGTAATTATATAAATTAAATTTTATATTGAGAGTATAAATAATGGTGGTATATTTAAATTTAGTAAAGGATAATAAAAATGAAATATTCATAGTTATAGTTAAAATAAGGGATAAATAAGGAAAAATAGTCTTTTGAAATTTGTAATTAAATAAGAAAATTAGAATTAATGGATGGATGGATGATTGTTTTGAAATTATAAGAAATATTAATTTTCAAATAAAATATAATATTTTTATTGTTAATATTTTTATTATTGATAATAATAAATGATAGTATAATAAAAATGTCTGCCGAAGAAGCCGCTCCAGTTCAAGTTGAAGCCAATGCCCCATCCCAAGCTGGTATGACCATTGAAGAAGCTCTTCAAGAAGTCCTTAAGAAGGCCCTCATTCATGATGGTCTCGCCAGAGGTTTAAGAGAAAGTGTTAAGGCCTTAGACAGACGTGAAGCTTCCCTTTGTGTCCTTGTCGAAACCTGTACCGAAAAGGAATACGTTAAGCTTGTTGAAGCTTTATGTAATGAACACAACATCAACCTCATCAAGGTCTCTGATGCCAAGAAGTTAGGTGAATGGGCTGGTCTTTGTAAGATCGACCGTGAAGGTACCGCTCGTAAGGTTGTTGGTTGTTCTTGTGTCGTCATTAAGAACTATGGTGAAGACAGTGCTGCCATGAACGTCATTCTCCAACACTTCAACAAGCAATAAATATAATATCATTTCAATCAAGGAATAATTATATTTAAATAAAAAATTAAAATAGTCACAAAAAAAAAATAAGGAATAATTATTTTAGTTTTCAGTAATTAAAAATAATTAAATTTATTGTGTTGGAAAAACTAGAGGAATTTAGTGTGTAATGGTAGTAATTTTTTTAACATGGTTTATCTATACTATGAGTTATACATATGTAATAACTAATTATAATCATAATGAAGGGTTAAAATTAATAAATTTTTGATATTATAAAATAATATAAAAAAAAAGTTTGTAAAAAACATTTTATAAAAAAATTTTGTAATTGTCTTTTGAATAAAAATGTAAATTACGGATGGAGAATAGTATGATGATCATTTCAGTTTAAATTAATTTGATTTTTATTTTTTGAACTAAGGGTTTATCATGTCTTGTATATATAAAATTTATTTTAATTAAGTCTAATTAAAAAAAGGAAAAATTTAAAATAAATTTACGTTGAAAAATATTGTTAATTAAATGATTTTATTTACAAAAGAAATTTTTATTATGTTTTCAAAAGAAGAAGAATAGATAAAAAAAAAAAAAAAAAGAAATAAAATAAAATTAAATAATAGTAAATAAATTTTCGTTAATACGATTTTTGTTTTAGGATAATTTCTTAATGTGTTAATATTAATTATTACTATTGTTTTATAATTTGTAATATTGATTATTACTATTATTTTATTCGGTATATATATAAATTATTCATTGGTATAATATTTATATATGTTTTAACAATATTGTCATTTTAATTTTTTATATATATATATATATATTTTTTTTTTATGAAATGCTATTTATTATAAAAATATTTACATACAAGGAATAGTATCAAAGTTACACTAAAATTTTAAAAAAAGGAAACATAAAAAAAAAAAAAAAAAATCCACAAAGTTTTTTTCTTTTTTTTTTTTTTTTTTTATTATTATTATTATAATTTAAAGTTTTGTTTTTTTTTATTTTTGTTTTTTTGTTATTGTTTTTGTTTTTTTTGTTTTTTTGTTTTTTTTTCGTTTTTTGTTTTTGATTTGATCTTTTATAATTAAAGTTGTTATTAAATATTAAAATATATGATTATAAAAAAAAAAATAATATAAAATAAAATAAATAATTATAGGAAGAAATGATATGAAATATAAATATGATAAAATTGTTTTTCATTATTCCATATTAACAAAGCTTTATTTAATTAATTAAACATATATAATATTATATTTCTTTAATTGTTCGTTACAAAGAATTGTTTAATGTTTAATTTACTAAGATTCATAATAACAATTGTTTAATTATACTAATATTCATAAATTGAAAATTTTTAACATTTATTTATTTAAATTGATAATCTTTATAATTAACTCAAAAATGACTTAACAAAAATTTTATATCACTCTAATTAAAAAAAAAAAAAAAAAAGTCACCCATATAAAATATATAAAAGAATTTTAATTCACACATTAAAATACGAACAATTTTTTTTATATCAGTTCTTTTATATATATACATAGATATAGATATATCAGTTCTCTCACTCTCTTTTTTTTATAAAATAATTATTTCTTTTTTTATAACAGTTTTTTTTTTTTTTTTTTTTTTACTTTTCATAATAGTTCTTTTTTTTAATAAAATTTTTTATAACAATTTTTATTTTTTTGATTTTTCATTTCTTTTTCATAACAGTTTTTGTTTTTGTTTTTGTTTTTGTTTTTTTTGTTTTTTTCCGTTCTTTTTTTATATATATTTATATCAGATATAAAATATATAATTTAAATTGTACAATCATAATAACAAATAATAATAGTTTATTATTAATAAAATTTATATATTAAAAAAAAAAGTTATGTTAGACTAATAATTAACAATATGATATATGTTATGTGTATCAGTAAATCAAAGTTTAATTTTGTTAAACTTTTTTATCATATTTATGTATATTTTTCATAAATTCTCTAAGATATTGTATCTTTTAATGTATTAAATTTATTATATATATTCAATAAAAAAAATATATATATATATTTTTTTTATTGAATATATATAATAAACTTCAATTTTTTTTTATAACACTTTTTTTTTTTATTATCATGTCTAATAATTAAATTTATTAATTACTATTTAAAAATATGGTATTTATTAATTAAAAAAAAAAAGAGAGAGAGAAAAGTAATTTATTAATTTAAATATACAAGAGTGTATAAATAAAGGAAATATGGAAAGATAAATATAAAAAAAAAAAAAAAAAATTATTTTCAATCTTTTTCATAGTATTTTATTATTTAATTATATATTTAATAATATATTTTTAAATAATATTAATATATCGTTATCTTTAAGGGAAAAAAAAAATGAAATTAAATAACTTATTATTGTCTTTAGTAATATTAATTAATTGGAATGTCTGTAGCCATGCAAAACAAAAAAATCACTTTACTAATATTTTTAAAAAAAAGAATATAGGTCTAGGATATAAGTATGAAAATGGAGATATGAATGAGTTGAAAGCTTCTACTTCTACTTTGACTTCGACTTCTCTCTACTTTAATTATTTCCTCTTTGATAAAAATGACGATCCATCCGCTAACTTTTATAAAGATATATCTCTTAAGAGTAGGGAACTCCAAAATGATATTAATATAATTTTAAGCCAAATTATATTTTATAATAATACTCGAGAATGGAAAGTAGAAGGAAAGACTGAAAATAATATATTAAAAGAGGAAAGTAATTCTATTAATAATGAAGAAGAATGGACCCATCCCCAATGGATATTGAATAAAAAAATTTATAAAAATAATTTTAGAATTAATAATACTTTTACTTTATCAGAATTACAATTAAATAATTCAATAAATGTACTTTTAATTTTAAGAAGAAAAATAATTAATTTTTTTTTTTTTTAAAAAAAAAAGAAAATAAAATAAAATAAATAAATAAATAAGTAATATATTAAAAATTTTTAGATATTAATTTTCAATTTATATATATAATTTTTAAAGGGAAAATATATAAGGTTAAATTATAAATTGTTAAAAAAACTGAATTCGAGAAATAAATTCAATAAAAATTATCATGAATATATAGCAACAATTCCATTAGATCTATTGAGGGAGAATACCTTAAAACAATTAGATAATATTGGATTTAAAGCACTCATTTTCTACACCCCTTATTCGATGAAGGACACATTACATTTCTATGTTCAAGATAAAGAAAATTCGAAGGCATACATAAATAATAAATTGGAAATCTTGAAAATTTTTTGTCAAACTAAAAATTTTTTATTTCTAAAATCAACTATTAAGCTGTCAACCCCATGCTTTTATACATTTTCAGATATTAAAGAATTTAAGTAAAATATTCATAGTTCAATTAATTTATATTTAGAGTATATTATTTTATTTATTTTTATCACTATTTTTTTTTTTTTTTTCATAATTAAAAAAAAAAAGTTAATAATAATTTAATAAATATAATACCTATATATATATATACATTAAAATAAATGAATAGGAATGAAAAAATATTTAAAAAGATTAAAAGTCAATTTAAAAATAATATCATTGAAAGTTATATTTCAGTGAACTTTAATAACAGTACATCAAATTTATCCTTAACCGATAATATTCATGATAATAATAATAGTAGTTATGCCAATGAAAAAAGTAATAATAGTAATTTACTACAAGTGCAAAGTTATGATAAGGAAATTAGTACAAAAGTTAAGGGAGAAGGAGAAGAAATGAGAAAAAAAATAAAATTATACTCAAGATCGTATACTTTAGATGATGAAGTAAAAGAGGAAGAAGACTCCGGTTTACTTGTTTTATGGATTGTTCTAGGTATTATCGGGTTTATGTCTGGCTTTATTATTCTTACCTATATAGTAAATTATATTTTATATAATCATCGAGATCATCTTATGGGAAATCATAACCCAGATGAAAATTATGATGGTACAGTCAATCCTATGTCATTAGATTTCATGAGCTTTGGTCATTCACCCCAAAATCTAAGTAAAAAAGAACTTGATCAATGTCCCATATTTTATTTTAAAGCTACTAATAAAAAGCATCAATATAAAAATTCTAATAGTAGTTAGTATTTTTTTTTTTTAATAAAAAATAAATAAATAAATAAATTATATAATAACTTATACTTATATTGAATATATTTATATTATATATATATGTATATATATTTCAAATGATATTAATAAAAAAAAAAAAATAATAGGTAGAAAAATAAATCTTCCCTATCTCTATAATAAACATATATTGAAACCGAAGACCCTTAGAGAAAATTCTATAAATCCATATGAAATGTGTAATTTAACAGATAGAACTAGTCCAATGGATAATGAAAAAATAAAGAAAGATGAAGAAGAGGGAAAAGGACGAAAGGAGGAAAATGATTCTAAAAGTTACAAAGAGAATGCAGATTCTAACAATACAAAAAATAATAATAGTTCTATACGATATATTTTTGATGATTCTTTCATTCCTGATGATCAAAGGGAGTATCCATCATCTATTAAATCAGCATCAATAACTTCCTCTTATTCAGATATATTTAATCATTTATCGTTTAATCCAGATACTTCCTCTTCCGCTGAAATCTGTGCCATTTGTATTGATCAATATCAATTAAATGATGAACTTCGAAAATTACCCTGTGGGCATGAATTTCATAAAGAGGTAAAAATGAAAATTACTGAAAAAAAAAAAAAAAAAAAAAAAAAAAAAAAAAAAAAAAAAAAGATATATATATATATATATATAAAAGAAAAAATATTATATTAATAAAGAAATTTTTTTTTAAATATATATTCTTTTTTTTTTCTCTCTCTCTCTCTCTTCTCTCTCTTTATCTATTTATATAATTATAAATGAATATATATATATATGTATATGAAATAAAATAAAAGTGTATTGATTCTTGGATGTTAACCTCCTCTGTTTTATGTCCCATTTGTAAAATGGATATTCATGATTATTTTGTGAAGAAAGAACAAAGGAAAAAAGAAAGAGAAAAAACTAGAAAATATCGTTTGAAATTTGTGAAAGAACATCGAAACTTTTTTACTAAAAGCAACAACAGCAACAGCAATAACAGTAATAATAATAATAATAATAATAAGCATTCAAGACATGAAACATCCAATACCACAGCTACCGCTACTACTAATAACTCACAAAACATAATTCAAATGGAAGATGTTAGTAATGAAGATAGTTATTATGATAACAATATCTCCATAACTAATTCTAACTCTCTACATGACATTGGAAATTATTATTATAATAATGAAAGTAATAATAATAATAACGAATATACTAATAATACTAATAATAATAATAATTCCAATTTAAATGAAATTAAAGTCAATCCTTTAAACAGTCTTAAAATCAATACCAATGATAACATAATTAATATTGAAAATATAATGAAAAATAATGAAAGTAATGAAGAGATAAATTCTCATTATGATAATAATAATTATATCAACAATGAAAATAGTACTGGAAATAATAAAGATATCAGTAATAAATAATAGGAGTATAAATTTTTCTATTCAAATAATTTTTATTTTATTATTTTTTTTTTATTATTAATATTATTATTATTTATTATTATTTATTATTATTTATTATTATTTATTATTATTTATTATTATTAGTTATTATTGTTGTTATTTATTATATATCTAATTATTTAAAAAAATGAAAACAAAAATAATTAATAAAATCAACTAGTTTTATAAATGAATATTTTATTTTATTTTTTTCAAATATCTATTAATTTTATTTACAAAATTTAATAATATTTATAATAAAAATACCGATAAAAATAATTCAAAATTTAAAATATTTATATTTTTTTTTTATTGAAAATCTTTTTTTATGTTTTCAAATATTAATATTAAATTATTAAAATAAAAAAATTCAATTTTCTGAAACTAAAAAAAAAAAAAAAAAAAAAAAAAAAAAAGTAAATAAATGAATATACATTGTTCAGTAATTGTATATATATATGTAGATATAAAGAGAAATAAAAAGAAAAAAAAATTAATACTATTTTCTATATGTTTTAATTGTATATACTAAATAATAATAAACGTAATTTGCATAAAAATAAGATAAATAATTTATACATTGATAGTAAATTTTATATTTTATTTTATTTTATTTTATTTAATTCAGTACGTGCTTTATAGTTAAATTCAATTATTTATTTTATTTTATTTTATTTTATTTATATAAAAATAAAGCATTTATTTTATTTTATTTTATTGAATATAAAACAATTTTTTTTTTCTACTCTTGTTTTAATTTCTCTTATTATATTTTAATTTCCAAAAATAATTATTAGGGTTAGATCTTCATATATAGTAACTATTACGTAACGTGGCTTATCAAAAATATTTATTTCATAATTTAACGGTCTACAATTTTAATTTTTTTTAAAATAATTGTAAATAAATAAATATGACAGAAATAAATATGGGAATTGTGAAATGCACTAGATTCATAAATATGAACGGGTTAATTTTTTTTTTTTTTAAATTTAAGCAGAAGTGTTTCATTTTGGAATGTTGCTTTATATAAAATGTGGAATATAAATATAATATAGGAATGGCTTAAATTTCACAGAATAAATAAATTAAAGATATTTAATTTTAAAGTAATAAATTAATAGGGTTAGTTTAACATTTAATATTAAAATAATAATAAAAATTTTAAATTTTAATGATATTTGTTCTTTTCCTTCAATTGTTTTTACCTATTTCAATTTTATATTTAATAATAAAACAATATTTTATTATACGTCCAAAGTATTAATATGATATATATGCTAAAACATACATATATTGATGATATTATGGGTAGTTTTGTATGCTGTTTGAATTGAACTTTATGCATATAATTGGTATAAATAGTGATAATAATATTTTTTATTAACATAATAATAAAATATTGTTTTATTATTAAATATTAAATTGAAATAAGTGAAAACAAAAAGAGGAAAATAACAATTTATTATAAATAAAAAATATAATTTACATCTTTAAAATTAAATATAATCAAATATAATTTTATAATTATATTTAATAATATAAAATAATAATTTTATTATTCTAATAAAAAATAATAAAATTATTTCTTTAAAATTAAATATTATATTATTAGTTTAACATAAAATACTATTAAAAATTATTTTATAATTATTTTAGAAAATATTGTTGAAATATATTTTTAAAATTAAATACTATTAAATATTATTTTATTAAATATTATTTTATTGTTTTAATAAAAAATAATAAAATCTTTCTTTTATTTAATATAATCTAAGCCACATTTATATAAGCAATTTATTTTTAAGTCACATTCCGAAATGCAACACATCCAATCATGATTAATATATTATTATAATATTCAATTTTAATTACTATTTTTTTATTTTTTATTTTTTTTTATTTTTTTATTTTTTTAATACATAATTTAATGTAATTTAATTTGAAATACTGATAGGCTATTGGTTAATAATTTATTTATTCACTTATTAATTACATGAATATATATATATATTTTTTTAAAAAAAAACCCTCAAATAATAAAAAAAAATATATTATTTGTCCAATTAGAACATAATAATATTTAAAATAGTAAATATGAAATAAAAAAGAAATATTCAAAATAAAGGGTATAAATTCAGAAAAAAAGTTCTATGAAACGAACCTCATTTCCATGATTATAAGATTTCTATTTATTAAGGATATACTTATTCCAGGGTTAGGGTTTGAATTGTCAAATATGAAAGAAATTATGGTCTTCTCCTTCAGAGGCATTTGGCCCTTCTAGTCTGTCTTAACCGCATTTTCAAAGTTGAAGCTCCACGAAGAAATTTAAGTGATAAAAAAATAAAATAATATTCAATAAAAATAAAATAATATTTAATAAATACTAAACATAAAAATTATCTTAATTTATAAATTTTGTAATCATTATTAAGTATTATACAAAAAAAACAAACAAACAAACAAAAAAAAAAACTATATAAAAAAAAAATTTTTTTTTTTTATATATAGTTTTTTTTGTAAAATTTGGACTTAAGTATTTGTACTACATAAAAATTTATATTGGAATTTCATTTAATTTTATTGTTATTATTTTTTTATATTGATATTGTAATATAATATAATTGAATAATTGTATATTAATATTTAATATATGATAAAAATAAATTTATTATGTCTTTTTTTTTTTTTTTACTTCTTTTATTTTTTTTTACTTCTTTTTTTTTAATTTTAAATATTTATCTATAAAATTTTTTAGTCGGTTTTATTACAATTAAATAATTAAATAAAAATAAAATATAAAAAAATAAAGTAAAAAAAAAATAAAGTAAAATAAAATAAAAAAAAAAAAAAATAAAAAAAAAAAAATGACTACAAATTCAGAAAATTCAACTTCAATTAATTCAACTTCAATTAATTCAACTTCAGAAGATTCAACTTCAGAGAATTCAACTTCAAAAAATTCAACTTCAAAAAATTCAACTTCAAAAAATTCAACTTCAAAAAATTCAACTTCAAAAAATTCAACTTCAAAAAATTCAACTTCAAAAAATTCAACTTCAAAAAATCCCAATTCAGATAATTCAACTTCAGAAAATCTCAATTTAGATAATTCAACTTCAAAAAATTCAACTTCAAAAAATCTCAATTCGGATAATTCAACTTCAAAAAATTCAACTTCAAAAAATCTCAAACCAGAAAATTCAAATATAGAGAATTCAAATATAGAGAATTCAAATATAGAGAATTCAAATATAGAGAATTCAAATATAGAGAATTCAAATATAGAAAATTTAAATATAGAAAATTCAAATTATGACAGGGTAATAAGGAAATTAGAACAAGATAATAAAGAGTTAGAAAAGAAAAATAAAAAAATAAAGGAAGAATTAGAAAATTGTAAGGAAGAAGCTGATAATTCAACTTCAGAAAATCTCAATTTAGATAATTCAACTTCAAAAAATTCAACTTCAAAAAATTCAACTTCAAAAAATTCAACTTCAAAAAATCTCAAACCAGAAAATTCAAATATAGAGAATTCAAATATAGAGAATTCAAATATAGAAAATTTAAATATAGAAAATTCAAATTATGACAGGGTAATAAGGAAATTAGAACAAGATAATAAAGAGTTAGAAAAGAAAAATAAAAAAATAAAGGAAGAATTAGAAAATTGTAAGGAAGAAGCTGAAGAAAAAACTAATTTTTATAGTACAGTGGTTAAAGAGTTACTACAATTAAATAAAAAATTAAAACAGAAAAATAGAAAGTTAAAACAAGAAAATCAAAAATTAGGGAAAGAACTGGAAAATTTTATAGAAGAATCTGAAAAAGAGAAAAAGGAATATAAGAGCATACTGAAAAGAGAAAAAAAGAAAGTCACAAATCATAAAAATTCAATTGCTAGTTTAAAACATGAAATTATGAAGAAAAATGCTCAATATGATAAATTGTCAAAAGAAATGAAAGAAAAAGATAAACAAATTGATTTTTTAAATGAAAATATTCAGAGAAAAGATAAATTAAATGAAAATTATATTAATAAAATTAGTCAATTGATAAAAGAAAAAATAAAAAACCAAAAGAAATTCACATCTGAAGAAGAACATTTAAAAAATGAAATAAAAAATGAAAAATTAGAACTTAGCGATACAGAAAAAAATGAAAAAAGAAATAGCAAAAATTTTGAAATTTATTCACAAATCTTAAATGAAGATGAAAATAATGAAAACACTTATGAAGAAGAAGGAAATAAAGACTCATATGAAGATATACATGAAGAAGAAGAAAATGAAAACACATATAAAAATGATATATATGAAGAAGAAGAAGAAAATGAAAACATATATAAAGATGATATATATGAAGAAGAAGAAGAAAATGATAACACATATGACGATGATATATATGAAGAAGAAGAAGAAAATGAAAACATATATAAAGATGATATATATGAAGAAGAAGAAAATGAAGACACATATGATGATGATATATATGAAGAAGAAGAAAATGAAGACACATATGATGATGATATATATGAAGAAAAAGAAAATGAAGACACATATGATGATGATATATATGAAGAAGAAGAAGAAGAAGAAGATAATAATAATGATAATAATGAAGAAAAAAATAGAAATATTGAAAAGTGTGAATTTTTATCTTCTGGTATATGTATTTGTATATCTTCTGAAGGCGAAATCTTAACTGATGAAGAGAATTTACTTAAAATGGTTAAATTGAACTGTGGTCATATTTTTCATCATGAATGTTTAAAAATTATTACCAATAGTAATATAGAAAACATTCAGCCTGGTATAGAAATTAGATGTCCTAAATGCTTTATAAATTCTAAAGTAATTTGTTAATTTAAAAAAAATAAAAAAAAAAAATAGAATTATAAAATGAATTAATTTTTATTTTAAATATTTAATATTTGTATTATCTACTTTTTTTTTTTTATTATTTTTTTCAAAATAAAAGAAAAATAATTATAATATTATATAAATTAAAACTGTACTTATTTATTTAATATATATCCTATAATTTTAAATTCTATATTGAAAAATATACATATTTATGTATTTTATTTTATTTTATTTTTGTTATAATAATTAAAAAAAATAAAATATTAATAAAATTTTAGTAATATTTATTTATTTAACATTTTTCTTTTTATTAAATTTAAATTAAGACTTAATATTGTGCCTTAATTTTGAACGTGAATTGATCATTTCGAATGAAATAACAAAGTTTAGAGTGACACATTATTTTCAAATAACTGAAATATGAAAAAAAAAAAGAGAAAAAAAAAAAAAATAGTTTACTGGGAAAAAATTACCTAATAATCAATTTCATTCACATGTAAAATTCTGAATATTGAGGTTAATTTTTAATTTTAATTGATAAAGGTTAATTGGAATGAACGCCCTTTATTGAAGGATGAGACAGATGAAAGATTTCCATTAATTTTTTTTTTATATATAATAAATAATAATGTTCCATAATAACAAAGAAATTTTTATTTCTTGAGCAAGTATGAAAATAATCAATACTATTACCATAGTTATAGAGTTATAGGGTAAATAAAATATACCTACTACTCAGATAGGAAAATTCAAACTAAGTTGGAGAAAAAAAATAAAGAAATAAAAAACTAAAAAATAAAAAAAAAAAAAAATTAAGAGAATTTTTTTTTTTTTTTTTTTTTTTCAATAGGAATCTCCTTTTGAATTTGTATCTATTTTCAGTGATCAGCTCCCCAATGGTCGGAATTCTTAATAACATAATAAACTGGAGAAGCACTCACTAGTAAAAAGCGTTCTTGAAAGTTTTCAATAATAATATGCATGTCAGAGCGCCAATTGTTAAATACTCAGTAAGGCCATCCATCAGGGACATTATATGTCCAAGTGAAAACATACGGAAGTGTTGGGTCTACCTCAATATTTTCATTGCCCTTGAGGGTGGGGAAATGAAACAATGGTACAAATCTGAAATAATAATAATACAAAAAAAAAAAAATAAAATTTAAGCTGTTTTACTAAGTTCAGGTTGGAAAGCAAGTTGTATTTCTTTTGTTAATGCTTGGAACATATACTAGATCTTGTTGTTTTCATTGACATTTTTAAGTTTGTTAAGAAGGTTTAGCATATCAGATAAACATCATAAAATTTTCCATATAGTTGCATGTCTTCATAGTATTCAATTGCTTTATTAATTTTTCAACGATAAGTTCATCTGCTTTTTGGTTTATCTCTTCCAATTTCATGATTATTTCAGAAACAGATTCCAAATTTTCTAGTATCTTTATAAATTGATATGTCGACAGACTTGATTATGATAGCCACAACCATTGGATTATTTTTATCAATTTCACCAAAGTTTTTCATCATTTATATTGGCTTCATTAAAAATATTAGAAGTAATGTAGTAAGAGAACCCTTTAGCTTTCAAAGTGTTAGTAATTTTTTTTTCACATTTTGAAATTAAAACTTTGTAAACGAAACATTTATGCTTGTCAGTTATTTTCAAATGAGATTTGTAATCTATAAAAGATTGTTTAAAAAAAGATATTTAATTATTCATTTACTCATTTAATTATCTATTTATACATTTAATTATTTATTTATACATTTAATTAACTATTTATACATTTAATTATTTATTTATACATTTAATTATTTATTTATACATTTAATTATTTATTTATACATTTAATTATTTATTTATACATTTAATTATTTATTTATACATTTAATTAACTATTTATACATTTAATTAACTATTTATACATTTAATTAACTATTTATACATTTAATAAACTATATATACATTTAATTATCTATTTATATATTTAATTATCTATTTAAACCTTTAATTATTTACAATAGTTTATAATATTATTAATAAATTGTCATAAAATCTTATTTTAAATTAAATCTTTAAAAAAATATTTAATTATTTAATTCTTTATTCATTTAATTATTTAATTATTTATTTATCCATTTGATTATTTGATTCTTTAATTATTAAATGATTTAAATGATTAATTATTTGTTCATTTACTTATATTTAATTCCTTGAATTCTTTATTGTTTATTCAATCTGATTTGAGGGATTTAATTAATTATTTAGAATAGTTAATCTGTATTAATAAATATAGATTAATACAAAATATTAAATTTTAACTTTGCCACATTTTATAGTATAATTTAAAAAATAATAAAAAAAAAAAGTTTGTTGAAATGATGAACTTTGAACACATTAACTACTATGAAAATAAGAGCGCCAATACTGAACATTCAGTAAGGCAGTCCGTCCAGCAGAGATTTTATCTGCCTAAGCGAAAAGCATATAGAAGTATTGTGACTACCCCAATATTCCTACTGCCTCTGAGGGGGGGGGCTGAAACCAAGGACGATACACATTGGAAATAAAAATAAATACTTTAAAAATAAAATAAAATAAAATAAATAGAAATATAAAGTACAGATTGGATAAAATAAGATAAAATAAAATAAAATGAAATGAATTAATATATATAAAAAAAGCAACATTAAAAGGTGTTGTGGATGATTAATGTTTTAGATTCAATCATTATCCAAGAAATGGATTTATTGATTTTGCTGATTAGTCATTGAATTATAAATGTAAAAAATTTTTATTTTTATTTTTATTTTTATTGAACCCCGTCAGTATCAAATCTTCACGATTTTTCCCTTTGGGGTTTTGCGTGAAAGGTTAGGGGTTAAACGATACTCAGATTGGTATGCTTTCTATATTTCTAACACTTTAAGAATCCCATTGCGTAAGCCTTGTCTGAGAGGATTACAGTTCCCAGCTCCTCTAGGATGGCAAGGAGGCCACCTATAGCGGGCTCTGTTTTCCCTTGAGGATCTCGTAGAGTGCTTCTATATTGGTGTTTCTGTGCTTATGGGGAGTTGCGAGTATCGTCGTCATACCAGTATGGCAGTTAAACATACACTCATATTAACATATGGGGGAAACAAAAGTTTTCAGTCAAAAAAAAAAAAAATTATTTTTATTTCCAAAAAAAATTTATTTAATATCATAAAAATATTTTATTTAATATTTTATTCAATATATCTTATTTATTGTAAATTTATTTTATTAATTCAATATAGCTATATTTATCATAATTTTTTTTTATTATCTATATTGAATTAGTAAGAGACTTTATTACCATTATTTCAATACATATTCAATTAAATAGAATTTACCTACTACCATTAATTATTAATAGTAATATTAGTGGTGAAAATTTTTATTAATAAATTAGCTTAATCATTTTATACTTTTATATTTTTTTACTTTATATTTTTTACATTTTTTTTTTTTTTTACACAAATATATAAAATATATAAAATATATATATATATTTTTTATCTTTTAAATATTATTTGAATATAGTGTAAAAAGAAAAAAGAAAAAAGGAAAAGGAGAATCGGATTAAAAAAATTTTTTTTTTGTTTCTGTTTTAATTATTAAAATTTCCTTTATTCCTTTGTATTGTTAATATATGAATTTTTGGATGTTTAATTTTATTTTATAGGAAATATTATATTCTTAATTTCTTTTTTTTTTTTTTTAAAGTAAAAAAATTAAATTAACTTTTGTTAATTACTTTTTTGGTTATATTAAATTTTGATTATTTTCTTTTTTAATATAAAAATTGAAAAAAGGAAAAAAAAAATTTTTTTTTTCAAATTTTATTTTATATTATAATAAACATATTTTAATTAGTAATAATTAAAAAATAATTGAATAATAAATAATAAATAATAAAAAGAGTATTTATTAATAAATAATTAAATAATTAAATAATTAAATAATTAATAATAAATAATTAATAATGAATAATAAATAATAAATAATAAATAATAAATAATAAATAATAAATAATAAATAATAAATAATAAATAATAAATAATAAATAATAAATAATAAATAATAAATAATAAATAATAAATAATAAATAATAAATAATAAATAATAAATAATAAATAATAAATAATAAATAATAAATAATAAATAATAAATAATAATAATAAATAATAAATAATAAATAATAAATAATAAATAATAAATAATAAATAATAAATAATAAATAATAAATAATAAATAATAAATAATAAATAATAAATAATAAATAATAAATAATAAATAATAAATAATAAATAATAAATAATAAATAATTGAATAATAAATAATAAATAATAAATAATAAATAATAAATAATAAATAATAAATAATAAATAATAAATAATAAATAATAAATAATTGAATAATTGAATAATAAATAATAAATAATAAATAATAAATAATTGAATAATAAATAATTAAATAAGAGTATTTATTAATAAATAATAAATAATAAATAATAAATAATAAATAATAAATAATAAATAATAAATAATAAATAATAAATATTAATTAATAATAATAAAAAATAAAACAAATACTAATAATATTCATAATAAAAGATTAGTAGTATTTTGTAATTATAATAGTAATTATTGAAGTAAGTTGTAATAATAAAATTAATAGTAATAATAAAATAATTAGTAATAAAATTACAAAAACATAAAACAACTCAAATTATTTGCTAATTTTTATTATATATATAATTATTAATTGTAACGGTGTATTTTTCTTATTTTATTTTCTATTAGCTAGATTAAAATAATAAAATAGTTCGTCCAATTTTTATTAGTAATAATAAAATTGGATTAATTAAAAATTTGATTCGTTTTATTTTTTTTTAAAAAAATGGTTAATGAATAATAAATATTAATAAAAAAAAAAAAACATAATATAAATTGAATAATAAAATTTGAAGGATTAATAATATAAATTAAATAATGAATAATAAAAATTGAAGGATTAATAATATAAATTAAATAATGAATAATAAAAATTGAAGGATTAATAATATAAATTAAATAATGAATGAATAATAAAAATTGAAGGATTAATAGTATAAATTAAATAATGAATGAATAATAAAAATTGAAGGATTAATAGTATAAATTAAATAATGAATAATAAAAATAAAGTGATGAATAATATAAATTAAATAATGAATATTAATCAATGAAAGATAGTATTGAAAGTTTGAATAATGAATAATAAAAAATTATATGTTTAATAATAAATAATTAGTAATCAATAAATATTTAATATACTAAAAGTATCTTTTATTATTAATATTAATAATTATATGTTCCAATTTTATTTTTATTATAATTTAATTGTAATCTTATTTATTATTTAATTTATTTAAAAATGGTATTAAAATGTTTAAAAAACAAAAAACAAAAAACATTTAAATTAAATATATTCCAATAAATATAATAAAATATAATAAAATATAATATAATATAATAAAAATATAATATAATAAAATTAATAAAAATAAATCAAAATAAAAAAATAACATAAAATAATTATGGTATGATGGATGTGTGAAGATAGCTCTATATAAAATGTATTAATATTAAATAATATATTAATCATATAATAAAATATATAGAACTGTATATAAACTTTAAGATGTAAACTATTTTATTTAATTTTATAAAATATAGAAAAAATGTATATATAATAAATTTATGTATTAATATACATATGTAGTATATAAACTTCACATATATTAATATCAGTATTAATATAATTATAAATATAAATTATTAATAATAATAGTAAATATAATTATAATAATAATAATTATATATAATTTATTCCACATTTTTTTTTTTGATAAATGTAATTGCAAATTATATAAAATTTTTTTTTATATAAAACAGACTTTTACTTTAAACTAAAGAATTAAATATAAAGAAAAATAACTTATTAGATATTTTTACTATATATAACTCTTTAATAAGCTTAAATCTATAATACTTATTTAAATATTTAAACAACGAATTTATTTTAATATCATCATTCCATCCTTTTTTTTTTTTTTTTTTACTTTATAAAATATTTAATAATTATGTACTATATATAAAAAGAAATAATGATTCATTGATATAATTTATTGCTAACTATTCCTTTTTTTTTTCTTTGCTTTTATATTAATTCAATTTATTTTGCATAAAAAATATTATTAAATAAAAATAAATTAATACTTTTAAACTAAAATTAAAAAACTGATAACAATAAATAGGATTGATCATGTAAAAAGGTAAAAGTATCTCATATAAAAAAAAAGACCTTTATTTTTTATTCTTCTAAATTTAGTTTACATTTGATAATTTATTGACGAAAATTTTTACATATTACACTTTTTAATATAATATTTAACATTTATTAAATAACTTTTTTTTTTTTTTTTTTTTTTTTTAAAATATGGATTATTAAAATTTTAATTTCTCTCTCTTTCTCTTTCTCTCCTATAATTAATTTTTTTATTTTATTTTATTTTTTATTTTTATGAATGGAATATATTTTAAGCTTGTATGAAGCTCGCACAGTTGAGTTGCTATTTATTAAAAGGATTATAACTTTTTTTTTTTCAATTTTTTTTTTTTTTTTTTTCATTACTTTTAATTTTTCAGCATTTTCAATAATAAATATTTTAAATATTTTATTCGTATTATTCGTATTATATATATAAAAGATCATAAGCAATAAAATAAATCTATTTTATTATAATTATAAGTTTTTGATTATTATTATGGAATTAATTCTTCTCTCTATTCTTTTTTTTTTTTTTTTATTTTTTTTTTTTTTTTATTTTTTTTTTTTATTTTTTTTTTTTTTAATGGCTATATTAAAGCCATTTTATTGAAAATTATATGTAAAATAAAATAAAAACATATATTAATAATACATTTAATATATTATTCTATATTATTCTCATATTCCATAAGACGAAATTGAAGTAGTTTAACTTTTGGAAAAAAAAAAAAAAGATTAAAATTTTATTAATTCAATTGATTATTAAATATAATATATTGATTTTATTATATTAATATAATTAATATATACACATTAAATTATTGTTACACTATATTATTCTATTCTTTTTTACATAAAATAAATTTAATATATAATAATAATAATAATAAATAGTAATAATTATAATAATATTATTATTATTAATATTATTATTATTTATTATTATTATTATTTTTTTTTTCAAGCTTCTTTTTTTTCTATATAATAAAATATTAGAATTAAATAATTTAAATATTTAATTATAATAAAACTTTATACTTTATTTTATTCTATTCCTTCTTTACAACAATATTTTTTTTTTTTTTTTTTTTTTTTTTTTTTTTTTTTAATATTCCAATATATTTGTAATAAACTGAAAAACAACATGAATTTAAGTTACTTTCATTGTTAATAAATTAATTATTATATGTTTTATTTAATTATAAAAAATTATTAAATTATAATTTGAAATTATATTTTTAATTTATATTACATTTCAAAAGTAAAATCAATAGTTTTATTATACAGTAGTATTTAAATCCTTTTTTTTTTCTCCGTTTTACTCTCTATTTCTATTAATGTTTTTATTTTATTAATTTAATCGAAATAGTTTGAAAATAAGTAATTTTATTAATTTAATCGAAATAGTTTGAAATTAAGTAATTTTTTTACAATATATATTAAAAATAATTATATAATTAATATAATAATAGAACGATAACTTCACTAAATATATAAAGGTACTTAGTAATATATATTAATAAATGATATAATATTTCATGAAAAAAGAAAAAAAAAAGAAAAACTTTAAATAAATTAACATTTTTTATGTATAAATTTTTATTATATTTAATATAAATTATCAGCTATAGACAAAATTTTTACCTAATAGGCAATATTAAAATATATTATAAGGAATTATAAATATTTTATACAAGCTTTCAACAAATAGTAAAAATTATGTAGAGTTAAATATTAAATTTAGTATTTAATTATTTCTGAAAGAGAATTTAATTTATTTCAATTTCATATAATATGATATATAATATTATATACCCTTTATTCAATTTGTGAATATTACAAAAAGTAATTATTATATAGCATTATTTTATATTAATTTATAAAAACAGTAATAAAAGCTCTGAGTGTTAATATTAAAATATTTTAATATATTACAACTAGTTTATTATAAAAAAAAAAAAGATAAAAATTAATACGTAATAATTCATAAAAAAAAAAAAAAAAGATATAAAAATAAAAGTTATTACGTAATAATTCATTAAAATAAAATAATAATAATAATAATAATAATAATAATAATAATAATAATAATAATAATAATAATAATAATAATATATATATATATATTATTAAACTTTAGTATTACATTAAGTTTTAAAAAACCAAAAATTGAAAAAACAAAAAAACCAAAAAAAAAAAAAAAAAAAAAAAAAAAAAACCAAAAAAACCAAAAGAAAAAAAATTATAAATGTCATGCATTCAAAATTTAACAATTATTTTTCACCAATAAAAATTCTTTTATTGCTTTTTTCACTTTTATTAGCAACACAACTTGCGTTAAATTATTTTTCCTCATCACCTATAAGTATTATTCATTTTCGTAAGCATAGTAATGAATTAACAGTAGGTAAAGATAATGCAAATTCAATAAATTCCATTAATATTCAAAAAGGCAAAAACCATCAATTAGACTATTATGATAAAAATGGTAATGAATGGATATATACTGAAGATTCTATTAATAAATCAATTCTATTATATATAAATAAAAATTGTAATCAATGTATAAATTTCCATTCATTGAAAAATCAAAGTCTACAACATTGCCCAAAATCATCGTCAATTCTTAATAAAGAAGACTATTGTCATTATCTTCATTTGAGTTTAATTAATGAATATTCTTTTTCAACGGTATTATCTACACTAATAAGCTTAATATCAAGCCAGTTTAGCTTAAATAATTCAAAAGATTTTTTACCTTCCCATTTCAAATACTTAAGTAGACATAAACCTATCTTAAAATTAGGTGTTTCCAATCCAACTCATCAGTTATCTAAATCTAAATTAAAATTATCTCATGGTAAAATTAAGAAAACTACCTTAAAATATGATATACAAAAGCGGTATCATAATTATTATTTTTTTTACAATTATATTAATGAGGTATATGAACTTCTTGGAAATCATTTAGATAGAATTACTATGAACCCTTCAAAAAAATTAGTCATCACTAATACCAAATCAAAATCAAAAGGTAGGAAATTAATAAAATTATCTACTATTAGTAAAATTAAAAAATTAAAGAAAACTCGTTCTCTTGTTATAACAGCAAAAAAACATAAAATTAAATATAAAAAAGGCGATTTATCCTTGAAAAATTCAAATGAGCAAAATAAAAATCAAACTTTTTTTACATTATTTATGTTTCATGGATATACCTATCCATTTTTAAGTCTAATTATGATTATATCTAAAGGAATCATTACTTATTATGTATTGACTATAATAAAAGTAAGTTTGGTTTATAATAATCTAAATCTTTTTTTTTTTTTTTTTTTTTTTTTTTTTTTTTTTTTTTTTTTTTTTTTATATAATAATATATTAATATTATAATTTTAATATCCAAAGATATATAGTAAATTTATAAATAAAATATCAAAATTTATTTTTAAATCGAAAAATTTTTTAGAAAAAATTAGAAAATTTTTAAATAGATGACGTTTTAAAACTTAAATTTTTAATAACGTTATCTATTTAAAAATTTTCTAAGTTTTATTATTATTATTATTATTATTATTATTATTATTACTTAATAAGATATAAATCATAAATTATTATAATTATTATATTATAAACTAATTTATTAATTATTCTCTATTATATATATATAAAATAATATAATATATATTTTTTATTTTTTATGTTTTTTAATTTATTTATTTTTTAAAGGGAAAAGATTTAAAGGTTGAGGAAAGAACAGGCCTATCTGATGAATTGGAAAATAAAGCGGAATCTAATAATTCTAATATTAGCAATAACAATAGTAATAACAATAGAGATTCTAGAAATAAAACTATTAATAAAGTTGTAGAGGAATCAAAAAAATCTTTGAAGTCAAAAAAGGATCAAAAAAGAGTTCGATCAAGAAAAGGAGGAGAAAGAAAAAATATATATGGTACAGATAATTCAAAACTAATGTTTATTCAAACTCATAGAGATATAATAAGTTCATCGAGATCATCAGATAATTCTGATCATATCAACTATTTAAAAAACTCACCGTTAAAAGTTCCAGGTTTTAATAGAAGGAAAAATAGACGTTCATTTCATGCTTTATTATTAAGAAATAGAAATAATCCTATTTTAAAAATAGGTGATGTCAGTATCCATTTTATTACAAAGATTTTATCCTTTATTTGTTCATTACCATATTTATTTTTAAAATCTATTTATTCTATTAACTGGAATGAAACTATTAGGTTCATTTCAGAATTTCTTTCATTATTTAAAGTATCAAGTGAAGGTAGGGTTATTGTATCTGGAGAAGTTATTTTTGAAAATATTGAAAATAATACTAAATCTAAAGATCATATGAAGGAACCAAAAAATGAACAAAATTATAGTAATCTAAATACAAATAGTTCTCAGAAATTAGTGAATCGTAATAATAAAAGTAGTAAAAAAATACAACTTTTCAATGAAAATAATATTTCGATGAAAGAAGAATCATCAAAAATTGAGGATGAAATAAAAGAAACGGAACAGGTGAATGAAACAAATGAATCCATTTCTATGCCAAAGGTAGCCTCTAAATTATCCAAGGATATCAATTCCAAATTAGATAAAAAAGGTAATTTAATGAGTGAAGATGAATCATTAAAAAGAAAAATAGAGATTGATTCAAAAGAAAATAAGGAGAAATTAACTTCCTTTCCAACTCAAATTTCTTCTAATGAAAAAGTGAAAATGACACCATCATCACCGAAGGTTGATAATAAAAATGGAAAAAATAAAAATAAACATAAAAATAAAAATAAAAATAATGGTCATAAATTAACCAAAGAAAAATTGACAATGAATTCATTGAATATTGCGAATAAAATATATGAAAAGCCAATTAATATTACTACTACTATTACTACTACTACAAAAAATAATAATAATAATAACTATGATAATGATAATATAAATAATGATAGTTTATCTTCTATTTTATCAACTACTATGTCAACATCTCCATCTTTAATAAAAAATAGTCATATCTATACTGGAATTGTTAAAAATGCTTCTGATGAAGAGAAAAATACTAATTTACTCTTAGACAATATAAGTGAGATTAAAAATAAAAAAGAGAATAATAAAAAATCTATAAATTTACTTAATAAGAAAAATAAAAATAGGAGAAATAGTATAGAAAAGAATCAGAAATCTTCACCCGGTTTAAAGTTAAAGGTAAAAAAAAAAAAAAAAAAAAAAAAAAAAAGAAAAGAAAAATTAATAAATAATGAATATTAATTTATATTTATATTTTATTTTATTTTATTTTATTTTATTTTATTCAATTTGTATTTTATATTTATATTTCAAGTGTTTATTTTATTTTATTTTATTTTACTTTATTCTATTCATTTTGTTCTCTTCAGTTTTATTTCAACTAGTTATTTTATTTTTATATATATTTATTTTATTTTTTAATTTATTTATTATTTATTTTTTTTTATAACCTAATGAATTAAATAAATTAATAATAAAATCTTATTTTTTACTTTTTTTTTTTTTTTTTTTTTTTTTTTTTTTTTTTTTTTTATTTTATTATTTGTTATATATACTTATATATATATTATTTATTTATTTGTTATATATATATAATAATATTTAATAGCGTAAGAAATCCACCGATAATTTAAATATTGAAAAAAGTGAAGAAAGCGGTACAAAGATAACCAAGGATATACGCAATAGTGAAAATAATAATGAATTGTTATCAATTAAAAACAAAAATAATAATATTAAGAATGAATTGAATGAAAAGAAAAATGTTATCGAAGTGAATTCAAAAAATAATAAAAAGGAGAAACCTAATATAAACAAGAAATCGATTACAGAAAATGTTGAAAAAGAAGATAATAATTTAAAAAAGAATAATGTTTCAAGAGATGGTGATTCTATGGATGATAATAATAATAATAAAAATAGTAATATTAAAAATAATGAGATTAAATTATTTGATATTAGTGAAATTAATGATATGAATAATAATGATATGTTAAAAGAAATTAATACCAGAAATATTATTAAATTGGATAATCTTATTAAAAATATTATTACCAATAAAAATTATTCTCCAGAAGAAACAAAAACAAAACAAGAAGATGATTTGGTCACAAAAAATAATAATACAAAAAATGATGTTAAGGATACCTCCAATGATGATCAAAATGATAATTTAAATGAAGTGATTGAGGCGATGACTGATAAAATAGAGGAAAATTCATTTAAAGGAAAGCAGGATAATCAAACGAAATTGTTAGAAACAAGTAAGAATGAAAAGGTCACTACTAATAAGGTTGTTGATATTCATCCTGAAATAAATCCAAAAAGTTTGAATTATGAAAAGGAAATAAAGGAAGAACTTTTATCTAAAAAAGTGAAAAGAGAAGATCTTAAACCAAGTAGAAGCAATAAATCTAAAGAGTATAAAGTAGGCCGTAGTTTAAGTAGTGATGGTGATAATTCAAATTCAACTAAAGGAAAAAAGAAGGTAATTAAAGATTAACTTGAAGTAATAATAATAATGCTTATAATAATAATAATAATAATAATAATAATAATAATAATAATAATAATAATAATAATAATAATAATAATAATAATAATAATAATAATAATAATAATAATAATAATAATAATAATAATAATAATAATAATAATAATAATAATAATAATAATAATAATAATAATAATAATAATAATAATAATAATAATAATAATAATAATAATAATAATAATAATAATAATAATAATAATAATAATAATAATAATAATAATAATAATAATAATAATAATAATAATAATAATAATAATAATAATAATAATAATAATAATAATAATAATAATAATAATAATAATAATAATAATAATAATAATAATAATAATAATAATAATAATAATAATAATAATAATAATAATAATAATAATAATAATAATAATAATAATAATAATAATAATAATAATAATAATAATAATAATAATAATAATAATAATAATAATAATAATAATAATAATAATAATAATAATAATAATAATAATAATAATAATAATAATAATAATAATAATAATAATAATAATAATAATAATAATAATAATAATAATAATAATAATAATAATAATAATAATAATAATAATAATAATAATAATAATAATAATAATAATAATAATAATAATAATAATAATAATAATAATAATAATAATAATAATAATAATAATAATAATAATAATAATAATAATAATAATAATAATAACAATAATAATAATAATAATAATAATAATAATAATATAGTGATAATAATAATAAATAATAATAATAATAATAATAATAATAATAATAATAATAATAATAATAATAATAAATAAATGAATAAATAAATAAATTTAAAAGTTAAAATTTTTACTAATATATATGCATATATATATATTTATTAATACCATATTTAATTTATATACAATATTACATATTCTAAAAAAAAAAAAATAATAATACTAATGCTATTTCCATGATTATTATTGTTATTATTTTATTTAGAAGAAGAAGGAAAATAAAAAATCTATTGAGAATTTAAATAATGTTAATAAATTTAGGGGCCATAAGCATTCTTCATCCCTTATGTCTTTATCTTCTCTTTATAATTCTTCACTTCCTAGTCAAAGAGGCTCCTATGGTCATAAAAAATCTTTTTCTACAAGTTCAAGAAGTCTAGTAAATAATAATGATAGTTTTAATTCAAAGTTTTTCCCTAATTTATGGCAGCAAACTCCTAGTAGTAATAGCGATAGTAATGAATCAAATTTTAAAACATTATTAAATAGTATTAATTCAGATAATGATGGTATTTCATTTGATGTTTTTCATGATCAATATATTTATAATGGTAATAAAAGTAAAATGAATTATAATACTCCAAATAATAATAATACCAAAGATTTTGATTTTAAAACAATGTTACAAACTTCATATGTTACACCAACTCGAACTAGTTCTTGGAAGGATAATCAATCGTATAAAGCAAATAGCAAGGCATTCAGTGATTCCCTACTAGCTACAACAAGAAATAACATGCTATCCACGTATTCTAATGGTTCAGAAGATTTAAATAGTTATATTCAGAATAGTTATCATAATCATTCAGGTATCTCAACGCCAGAATCTAATTATTCAAATATTACTTTAATTAATGAATTTATTAAAATGGATTCTAATAATTGTAATAGCAATTATCAACAATTTCAACAATTATTAAAATCTAATGCTCAACAGCAACAACAGCAACATCAACAGCAACTTCATTCCTCTTATGATATGAATGATTATAAAAGTTTAGAAGATACTTTTAATTATGAATTAAAAGATATTGATTTAGAACGAGCAAGTGTATCTGATGATGATAATGACAATCATAATGATAATAATCATAATGATAACCTTAACGAAAATAATAAGGATAATATGATCAAAGATGATGAACACTTTATGAAAATGAAAAATGGCAAGGAAGATTTAGAATTTGAGCATGTTCATGACCTAATCAATAGAAACATTTTAGAATGTTCTTCACTAAATGATAGTTCAAATAGGAATGAAAATGAAATGTCATGTTCTCTTACAATGACTAATAAAAATGATCTTTTAATGAACAGCAGAGATCATTATAATATCATGAATGATGATAAAAATGATGATGATAAAAGTAAAGTTTCATCTCTTTGTAAATTAAAACCCCATCCACCATTAAAAATGATAAAAGATGAAATTACAGATGAAAATGAAAAAGAACAATCTGTTATACCATCAAATCATGATTATTATTCACCTTTCAATACTGGATTTGTTTTTAACTATCAACGAAATAATAATTATTTAATTTCTCCTAATGATCAATCTCTTATTTCATCATGTAGTAATTCTACACCAATCACAAATTATTGTTACCAACAATCCTCTTCTGCACCTACTATTAATTGTTGTTCTCAGTTATCCTCTTCTGTACCTGCAATTAATTATTGTTCCCCATTGTTATCTTCTTCATTTACAATGCCATCAAGTTCACCAGAAAATTTATTCTTTTCTACTTCTTGTTTTCCATTAATTACTCATTCACATTCACATTCTCATTCACATTCTCATTCCTATTCTCATTACCAATCCAAATCATCTCAACTTCAATTTCCACCTCATATTCAACCTATTTCTCGTTCTAAATCATCTCCATCTCCATCTCCATCTCCATCTCCTTCACCTTATTCCTCCTTAGTTTCTTCTTCTTCTTCATCATCATCTCAATCTCAATCTCAATCTAAATCTCAATTACAAATACCATCTCGATCCTCCAGTTATTCTTGGATGAATTCTGTTTATGATAATCCAATATCAACTCCAATCCCATCATCAACCCTATCACCATCACTAGTACCAACTACCTCTATAACAAGAAATACACATTCCAATATTATACCTATTACTCCTTCTTCAGATTATGCTAATTCATTATTTACAAGATATTATCTTTCACAAAATATGCCAACTATGATGCCAATTGCGGAAGATACAACAGAAATTAATACTACTTCCGCCACCTCAACCTCCGCTATTATAAATTCAACATTAACTACTACTTCATCTTCAAATTCCGTTTTATCTTCAGCTATTACAAGTAAAAATAATTTGATGTGTTCTTCAACTACTATGGATGTGCCATCCAGATCTTCCTCTCCTTCAACCTTAAATAATTTAGATTTTTCTAGTGATAATAGTAGTATTAATCAAACAAGTTCCAGTACCCTTGTTTCTTTTTCTTCATCATCATCTACCAATGAAAATTCAGAAGAAGAAGAAGAAGAAGAAAAAGAAGAAAAGAAAGAAAATGAAGAAAAAGAAAATGAAGAAAAAGAAAATGAAGAGAAAGGAAAATCATTTATTGATATAAATTTTCAGGATGTTGAAGTTATTTCTAGTCCTACAATTTTATCTATGATTAAAAATAGTAATAGTCAAGAAATTTAAGAAAATTGATAATCCAACCAACTACCAACCAACAAATAATAATAATAATAATAATAATAATAATAATAATAATAATAATAATAATAAAAAAAATAATAATAATATATATATATATATAAAGGAATGATAAAATAAAAAGATAATAATATTATAATAATATTAACTTTTTTTTTCTTTTTTCTTTTATTCTTTTTTTTTTTTTTTTTATTTGTAATTACCAACAAGAGAAATAATAATAATAATAATAATAATAATAATAATAATAATAATAATAATAATAATAATAATAATAATAATAATAATAATAATAATAATAATAATAATAATAATAATAATAATAATAATAATAATAATAATAATAATAATAATAATAGAAAATAGAAAATAGAGGCTTATGTTATATATTTTTTTAAATATTATTATTTTATATTATTTTATTAAATTTTATTTTATTTATTTTTATAATTTTGTTATAATAAAAATTATTATTTTTATTATTTAATAAATTTTTTATTTATTATAATTAATTATTAATTTTTATGATTGGTTTTTTCATTTTTTATATAAAAATTTTTCCTTTTCCTTTTTTTTTTTTTTTTTTTAATGGAATAAAATTAAAATAAAGAAATAAAGAAATAAAGAAATGAAAATAAATAAATTAAAAAATAAATAAGTAAATAAAAAAAAAAAAAAAAAAAAGATTTTTTAAAAAATTTTAAATCAATCAGTATTTATTATAATAATAATAAGAACTATATATTTTCGTGTTTTTTCTTTATTTGCCTTTTTTTTGATGTGTTTAAACTTTATTTATTTTAAATTTTTCGACACATAAAATAATAATAATAATAATAAATATAAAATATATTTAGTTATATATCATTAATTAAATATTATATATATATATATAAATTTTAAATTTATTAAGAATAGTAATATTTTTACTTTTTTATAACAAAATTATTATTAAAAATAATAAATAAATAAATAAATAAATAAATAAATAAATAAATAGATAAATAGATAAATAAATAGATAAATAGATAAATAAATGTAAAATTTAATATATAACATTAACCTTTATAAAGCAACTGGAACACATTAATTTGGATTAATACTCTTTTCATAAAATTGGTAGGATAATATCTTCTGTAATTTAACAATTATTATTATTTTTATTATTATTTTTTTTTTGATCAATTGATAAACAGTAATAATTAATTAAAACATAATAGATATAATATATAAAACTTTTAATATTCAATAAAAATTCAATAAAAATTCAAATAAAATTCAATGAAAATTGTAAATATATTTATTTGTATATATGTACATATTTTATGATAATTTTACGGTATAAATATATATATATATATATATAAAAACATGAAATATTACTTTTTTTATTAAATTTAATAAATATTTCATGCTATAATAATAAGAAATAATAATAATAATAATAATAATAATAATAATAAAAAAAAAAAAAAAAAAAAAATGGCGAAAACAAAATATCCAATGAAATTAATGAAAAAATTAAAAATGCTTTTTAATAGTATTCAATTTATATTTTTATTATAATTATTTTTTATTATTTAATATATTTTCTTGGTTTTAATTTTTTTTTTCTTTTTATTTTATAATACTTACGATATTAATTTTGAAAAAAAAAGTACACCAAAAATAAATTATTGTTTGTTATATATTATAGAAAATCAAATTAATAACTTTTGTAAATAATAAAAATATAATTATCAAATATATATATAATATATATATATAGATATATAATTTTTATTCAATTATTAGAAAATATTTTTTACTGTAATATATATTATAAAAAAAATATAGTTTTCTATTCATATTTTTAATTTCTTTTTGTAAATAATAAACCAAAAAATAATTTAAAAAAAAAATAATTCATAATGAAGTACAAAACTATTTTTAGTATTCTTTCTTTACTTATTGTAGGTGGATGCTCCAACTACTCTATCAAATGATGGTAATACTGAAGATGCTGAGTAAATTTATTAATAATTTTTAAATGATATATCGAGAAAAAAAAGATAAACATTAAAAATAAAAAAAAAAAAAAATAAAACGTAAAATAAAATAGAATTATAAAAGTAATAATTAATGTAAAATTTATATAAAAACCAAAAACCATTTATAATCATCTTATGTATATATAAATTAATTGATTAATATTTTAACATTTCATTTTTTATTTTAAAAATTTTAATAATACTTATATCATTTTTTTGTAAATAATTATAATTTTCAATTTAATATAATTTATTTTATTAATAATAAAGTTAATATAATTTTTTTCTGTTTTTTTTATATTTATTTATTTTTTATTTTTAATTTTTAATTAATAAAAAATTAAAATTAAAATAAAAAGATATCATTAAATAATTAATTATTAATATTATTAATTATATTAGTTTTGTGTTTTGTATGATATAGAAAGTATTTTACATTTTAATTAAAAATAAAACGATTAAGAATTTATGATATATGTGTTCAATTATTAATTTATAATAATATAAACATGAATTTTAATAATACAAATAATACTCTTTATTCTTTTCATGAATTATTAGAAATTAAGAAATATATATATTTAATTACAATTAATTATTATAATTAATTTTTTATATAAATAAAATTATTTATGAAATACCAAACTTCTTTTTTTTTTTTTTTTTTTTTTTTTGATTATTTATTATAAAATTTAATTTGTATATATATAAAATTGTTTTTTTACTTTTTTTTTTTTTTTTTTTTTTTTTTTTGATTATTTATTTATAAAACTTAATTTATATATATATATAAAAATTGGTTTGATATAAATCCTCCAACTATAAATTGTTTCAATAATTATACATATTATTCAGGAAAAAAAAAAAAAGCGGAAAATATTTTATTTTATTTTAATTGTATATATATTATTTTTTAATTAATTATATTTTCTAATTCATTTAGTAAAAACTTTATTTATATTAAAATAAATTATTTTTTTTTTAAATTTTTTTTTATATAAATTAAAATTTTAATATATTTTTAAATTTCCTTAAAATTTTTATTTATACTATAGTTACATCTCACAAATAATTAAATTATTCAAATAATATAAATATTCTTAGAGAGTGTTGTACATAAAAAGTTTAAACTATATTTATTATGTGTTGAAGATTATAATGCAATAAAGTATATATTAAATATTTTTTTTTTATAATTTTAAAATACTTTTGAATATATGACTATTAAATTATTAAATGTCGAATGATTTTGATTAAGGACCAATTTTAATTTGTCATTGTAAATAGTTGGAAAAAACTTTAAATTATATTTATTTATCATCAATTTTGAAATATATATATATATTAAAAAAAAATAAAGATAAATAATAATAATAATAATAATAATAATAATAATAATAATAATAATAATAATAATAATAATAATAATAATAATAATAATAATAATAATAATAATAATTTAAAATGTAGAAATAATTAATAGTACTACTAAAAAAAGAAATATTATTTAACATGGAAATATGATATATAAATCTAATAAATAATATTTAAATAATAATATCAATTTATTCTAAATGATATTAATTAGATATATTAATTAGATGTTTATTTATATACAAATAAAATAAAATAATTAAAAGCATTTAAACCATTTTTTTTTTTTTTAAATTTTTAACATTTATTCTAATGAAATGTTATTAAATTAAAATATATATATATATTATATGCTTTTATAAAGTTTAAGTTTTATTTTTTTTATAAAGTTTATATGGTGTTTAACGGCATTACATTTAAGGAATATGATTTTAGATTTTTTAGTTCTAAAGAATTTTTAAAATATGATGATAAAATAGATATTCTTTTTTTAATATTTATTAAAAAGGAAGAAATAAAAAAGTCATTTATTTAAATAAATAAATATATATATGCATATATTGAAAAGAATACATATTTATAATATAATATTTATAATAATTAATGATTAGAAAAAAAAAAGGATAAATTCAATTTTTTCATTATAATATTTTATTTTATTATAAATATAATAAAATAATAATAAATAAGTAAATATAAATACTGATATTATAATTTGTATATAAATAGTTGTTTTGTAAATTAAAAAAAAAGAAAAAAAAAAAGAAAAAACTTTATTAGATCATTTTTTGTATATAAATTATAAATTTAAAATTTTTATCTTTACTAATAAAATTTAAAAAAAAAATTTTATTATCTAATCTTTTAAAATTATGGTATTCGTTTAAATGAAAAATAGTAATTTAATTATTGTGTCATCCAATTTACATATTTTGAGTAATAATTATTTTTAAAAACTTTTGACATTATATATTATTTAAAACTAACATTAAAATAATAATAATAACAATAATAATAATAAATAATAATAGTTAATATTACTATTATTGATATTAATATTAATATTAATATAAATAATAATAATAATAATAATAATAATAATAATTAATAATAATAATAATAATAATAATAATAATAATAATAATAATAATAATAATAATAATAATAATAATAATAATAATAATAATAATTAAAATAATAAAGTATTGTTGAAAAGTTACTAAATATATTTTTTTCAATAAACAAATATTTATTTTCTAAATTTAATTACCAACTAAATTTAATTACCAGATTAAATTATTTCAGACTATTTTTATCTTTTGCAACAACAAAATTATTAATTATAGACAAAAATAGAAACAAGAATTGTACTACATTATTAAATTCATTTGTCCTACCTAACTTTTGGTAATTTTTTGTTTATAGTTAACTATAGAATACAAAATAATATTAAATTTGTTATTTTTGGAAATTGTATTGTTTGAAGAAATGAACTTGAAGTTAAAAATTAGTATAATTATTAAATATATTAATTTTGAAATAATGTTACCTCTTTGTTAAAACTATTTTTATAAATAAAAATAATAAATAATCTTTATAATTAAAATAAAAAATAATAACTAACAATACTTTATAAAAATAAAATAACAATATCTTAATATAAAGTTATTGTTTTCTTTATTAAATATATTGTTTTTATCTTTTTTTTTTTTTTTTTTTTTTAATTAAACATTAAGAAAAATTAATTTTTAAATGTATGTATGATACTTAAATTAGAAAAACAGTTGCCGCAAAAAACATATTAAATAAAAAATAAAATTTTATTATGAAATATTGAACTAATATATAAACACCAAAATTTCTTTTTTCATTTCAAAAAAAAAAAAAAAAAATAGATTTTGATAAAAATATTTATTTATATAAACATTAAATTTTCATGTTTACCTTGCGAAATACAAATTACTTCTTATATAAATTTAAAATTTTCGATAAATATTTTTAAATTGAACATTTTTTTTGTATTTTTTTTTGTTTAAAAATTCGACTTCAAGTATTATTAATTAAAGTATTATTAGAATTATTTATAATAATATATAATAATAGAAACTAACAGAAAATTTTCAAATAAGTAGTTTTATACAAAATAAAAAAAATATTTTTTTTTCATTAATATAAATTATAATCAGTATAACATTATAATACTTCATTTAAAAAAAACAGTAGTATTAAATATATAAGATAAGTTAGATAATATAAATAACATAATATAAAAAAAAAATGAATCATTCTAATCTATCGTCAATTTATATTGAAAAACAAAGAAAATTTGTTTCTTTAATAAAAGATGTTCAAATTTCTCTTAAATCAAAAGAATATAAAAATAAAGGATATTCTTTTAATGAATATATCAAAATGAGATGGAATATTTCACAGTAAATATAATTATAATTCAATCATTAAATAAAATATTACATGTTTACTTATGTATACTAATGTTTATATATATATATATATATATATTTTACTATTTTTATTTATAATAAAAATTGAATAATCTTTATAATAAATTAATATAGAGCTCGTAAGTATTATATAAATATGAAAAAAAAATTTATAATATAAAAATTTAAAATAAAAAATATTATTTTAGATTTTTATATTATAAATTATTTAAAACTAAATTAGAAAAATTAGAAATTAACATAATATTTTCTTTTTTAATTATTTCTATTTTTTTTTTTTTGTATTAATAAAATAGAAGCTTATCGTTATTTATTATGTGCAAAAGTTTTAGATCAACTGGAGGAATTCGAAATAAAGCCATCTTATGAACGTTTATGTAAAGCTCTCTCAAAAGTAGCAAAGACACCTGTTGAAATGAAAATTTTATGGAGCGCTATTTTAAAAAAGACAGGTGGTCGACCAGATTGTATAAATAGTACGCATATTAATAATATTTGGAAAGAAATTTGTTCAAATAAGAAATATTCTAATGTCTGTAAATATGAAGGAGATATTATGAACAAAATTGAAAATTCATTAAACAGATTTGAAAATGAAAAGAAACATAAGCAAATGAATAATAATAATAATAATAATAATAATAAAAATAATAATAAAAGTAATGATAGTAATAAAATAATATCTAATACTAAGAATCCTAATCTAACACCAGAAATTATTAACTCAATCTCTAATACACAAATAACATCTAATATCCCTAATTCAGCTCCTTCAATAGTAGTAACTTGTTCTAGTTTTAATTCTTCAATAATATCAAATCCTATTGTTACTATACCAAGTGTTACTACTTCTAATTCTTCGGTAATATCAAATTCTGCTGCTACTATTCCAAGTGTTAATACTTCTAATTCTTCAGTAATATCAAATTCTGTTGTTACTGTTCCAAGTGTTACTACCACTAATTCTTCAATAACTGTTTCAAATATTATTAATTCTAAAAATGTTAACTCATCCTTATCAAATATCATTACTAAAAATTTTAATGAAGTTTCAAATAACAACAACAATAATAATAATAGCAATAATAATAATAATTCATCCATGGTATTAAATAATAATTGTGCTTATTTGACAAATTCGTTTTCACCTTCATCCATACATATTACTAACGCTTCACCTATATCTCCATCTTCTACTTCATCTCCTGAATCACTTATTCATTTACAATCATCAAACAAAGTACCATACATGTATCAACAAGTCATACAATGCAATTCACAACAACAACAACAACAACAATCAGTAACTTTTTTTCAAGATCAATCACAACAAATGTTTTATTATTATAAAATTTAATCTTCTTGAATAAATTCAATTAATTAATATAATTTTTTATTAGTATTATATAATTGTATATTATATTAAATGTAATATACATATAATTTTGGACTTTTAATTTAATTATTAATTATTAATAAAAAAAATATTTTTATAATAATAATTTCTTATTTTCAGTTTTATTTTTATGTATTTTAATATAATAATAATTTCTCATTTTTAGTTTATTTCATGTATTCTAAAATAGTATTTATATGGTTTGGAGTTTAATTTTTGATTTATTAGAAAATTTATTTATTTATTTATTTATTTATTTATTTATTTTTAATAATATTATTAAATTTTGAATAAAATTTATTTATTTATTTATTTATTTATTTATTTTTAATAATAAGATTAAATTTTGAATAAAATTATAATAAAAAAAAAATTATTAACATAAAAATATATATATAATTTAATTATAAATATTTTCATTAAAACATATGAATTCAATATTTTAGGGTAATAATAATACATAAAGAATGGTTATTTAATTTTTAGGAAATTTCAACAACAAATACTATACCAAATAAATTTTATTAATGAAATAATAATCATAAATTAAATAATAAGTTTTATTTTTTATTATTATAAATATAATAAAATAACTATAAGACTTAAGTTTGATAATAATGATAAAACACAATGATAAACAAAATTATAAAACATATTTCATAAAATATATTAAGTTTTAAATATTTTATAAATAGATATTAATTAGATATATTTTATTACCTGCTACTTAAATATTCAATTAAAAAATAAAAAATAAAAAAAAATAAAAAAAAATAAAGTATATAAACATTTATATATATATAATAATTATAATTTAACAATGAATAAAAAAAAATTGATGTTAAATTCTTTATAACTAATAGTAATATTTTTTTTTTGTTTGTTTGTTTAGTTATTTTCAGTAGTAGTCACTAATTAAACTTTAGTAATATCTATGCTAGTCTTTTTTTTTTTTTTTTTTTTTTTTTTTTTTTTTTTTTTTATCTTCAAATTAAACTATAATTAAAAATTAATTATAAAATATTAATCCATTTTTGTTTTATTTTTGTTTTTTTTTTTTAATTCAAAATATATATATATATATTTTTATTTAAAATTAAATATTTAATACAATACAAAACAAAACAAACAAACAAACAAACAAATAAACAAAAAAAAAAAAAAAAAAAAAATAAATATATATATATATTCGTATTAACTATATAATAATGATTATTAGACCACGTGTTTAACGTAAATCATTTATCATAGATATCTGGTATTATTATAGAAATTATTATTAAATCAATTATAATACTTATAATAATACGAAAGAATATAATAATAATAATATTATCATATAATACTATTTATATTTTATAAAAAAAAAAAAAAAAAAAAAAAAAAAAAAACATTATTATAACATCGAAAAATGACACAGTATAGTTTTTTTTAAAAAAGAAATATTAATATTTATTTTTAACAAAATTTTTAATTTTATAACTAATACAATAATATATATATATATATATGTAATAAAAATAAAAATAAATAATTAAAATAAAACTTTTTAATATTCTTAATTTATTATTATTATTATTATTATTATTATAAGAGTAGATATTATATATTATATTTTGTTAATTTCTACTTTATCATATTTATAAAAAAAAAAAAAAAAAAATAGATAGCTATATTAAAAATAATTTTTTTATTTTATTTTATTTTTTTTTTTATTTACTAGATTTCAAATATTTGAATATATATATATTTTTTGAGTGGCTTTTTTTTTTTTTTTTTTTTTTTTTTTTTTTTTTTTTTTTTTTTTTTTTTTTTTGCTTTTCTTTTAATTTAAATTAATCTTAAAATGGCATGCTCACTGGAAAACTACTAGTTGGTGCATTTGGATCTGGTTTAACAGCCATGAATACATCTCCTATTGTTAATAAGGCATCAGCTCTTCTACGTCTTAATTCAGGAGAGGCTCCCTGATCAAAAAGAACATTATCACAAACTTCACGAAGTATACTTTCAATTTCCAATTTAGAGCCACGCCATACCGTTTCCATACCTTTATTTGCGGCTTCAACTTCTAATTTTGCCTTACGCTCTTGTTCTTCCTGGGAAAGGGTTGCCTCATTCTTTTCGGCTTCTTGTAATTTATTGAAACTTTGTTGTAAATCAATAGCTGTCTTAAGAGTACCTACTGTTTCAGAAAAAATATGACCCTTTTCACGAACTAAACTACTAAATTTAGATGTATAACCAAAAAGTTTACGATGAATGGCTCCATTATCTACATCATGTTGAGCAATGGCTTGTTCTGCCTTATTTCTATAGATATATCCAATGGCATGTAATAATTCTACACCATAATTTTCCTTCTTCAATTCTTCTGCTTCTGCCGTCATAATATCTTTAAGAATAGCCATAGCATTTTGAGAAACCACCTTTAAATCAACATTCATACTCTTATTTGTTGATTCATCCAATGGGAAGGAATGTGTATAGGTACTGAGACGTTCAATTAACTTGGTGGATAAAGAACTTACACGTTTTTCACGTTCTAATTGTCTCTTTTGATATTCCTCCTCAGTTTCTGCTGGAGTTTTATTGGTAGGTTCTGCTACTGCACTAGATAAATCATTAAATATTGAAATATCACCAATAAGATCCGAGAATTTTTCACCACCAAACTGTTGTTTAAAGAATTCTGATGGATCACTGAAGAGTTCATTATTTGCATCCGATTTACCATATTTATTATAATTAGCACGAAGATCTGGATCAGAAAGAATTTGATAAGCTTCAGAAACCTTTTTAAACTTTTCACCGGCTTCAGCATCATTTAAATTTTTATCTGGATGGTATTTTAAGGCCATAATACGATAAGCCTTCTTAATTTCTGATTGAGTAGCCGTGGCTTTAACTCCAAGAACATCATAATATTCCATATCTATAGGATTTTCATCTGTACCCACTTTACTTGTACCAAAGAAACTAGCTGCAGGCTTATGACCACTGCTACTTTCTTTACGTTTATTTGAGCCATCATTAGGAGTAGCTGTATTTATTGAACGACAAAAGAAACATTTTACCTTGACAGTATCTGAAGAATGATATCTACTGTCATAAGTATACTCAACCGTTTTCTTACAAACGGAACAAATTAATTTTCTATTATTTTGTGGGTCTCTAGATTCTATTATAGTTTCAGTATCGTTAGACATTATGAATCTCTTTTTTATTAATATTAATATTACTATTACGAGTATGAGTATTAGAATAATTGCTTTTATTGTTTCTACTTTTATGAAAAAAATATATATATATATAATTTAAAAATAAATTGAATAATTTATATTATGATATCTAATTTTAGGTATATGTGTATTGAATAATTCGATAATTATAAAGTATGTTCAGTTTTTTTTTTTTTTTTTTATTTTTATTTTTCTCTTCTTTTATTTATTTACTGTTATGCTATATATAAATATGATTATATATTTAGGTTTTTTATTTTTTCAATTTAAAATTTACTTTGTATAAACGATTTTTATTTATAAATTTAATTAATATATTTAAGATAAAAAAAAAAAGTAAAGAAAAATATATAATTGAAATGAAATTGGATATGATATTTAAAATTTTTATTTATTAATTTCTTTCTCTTCAACTAAAAAAATCAATAGAAAGATTTTTTTAATAATATTATTGACGATGTTATTTATTATTCTATATTGATATAAAGTGAGTTTATATTGAACTTTTAAACTTTTATCTAATGTATTCTATAAATATATATTATTATAAATAATAGCAATTATAATTAGTAAATTTAAATGATGTTTATTAAAAAAATTTTAATGTATAATAAATTAATATTATAAATCGAAAATATGTTTATTTCAAAAAAATAAAAAATTTAAATAAGGTTTTATTTGAAAAGTTGAAATTATTATCAATTAAATATACTCTACTCTACATTAATAATAAATAATATATTTATAAAATGATTTAAATTTTAATTTTATTGCTATTTTTTTATAATATCAATATTTAAAACTTAATTATTAAGTATTATTTATGTATAATTACTAATTATATTACTTTTATATTTATATTTATATTTATTCATTTATTTTTATTTGTTCATTTATTTACTTTTTCTTTTATTCCTCTATTCTTTTAAAAATTGATAAACTACAAGAAATAAATTACTTTTTGAACAAGAGTAAAAGTTATATATAAAAATAACAATATGTTATTATTCTAATCACCTTTGATTCCACTATTGTTATTAAAAGTAATTGAGGCTTTAAAATACTTTTAAATATTTTTCTTTTGTGTTTGTATGTGTTTTATAACTATATTATTAATATCATATTTCTATATATTAATATATTTATAATTTATTTAGTCAATTATTAAATATAAACAATAGTAAAAATAATAAATAAATAAATAAATAATATAAGAAAAAAAATGATGAAGTATAAATTAAAAAGGGAACCTAGACTCCTTATTATTGTTTTTGGATTTTAACCCTTTAAATTATAAAAAAAAAAAAACAAAGAAAATTATATATAAATTTTTTTTAAATAAAAATAAAATATGAAAATTAGAAAATCAATTAATCAATAAATTAATAGACATATAATTAAATATATTTGATCGATTATTTAGAAATATAATCATAATAAATATAAAATATAAAAATTTATATAAAAAATTTAAATTAAAAAAAAAAAAAATTAATTTTTTTTTTTTTTTTTGATTTTTGATTTTTGATTATTTAAATAATTTAATTATTATAGGAGAATGAGATAATCTTTTTAATAGATATATACATAAAATTATTTATTTATTGGCATATTATTTATATAGTTAATATAGAGAAAATAGTATTTTATTAAATTAATAATAAATATTTATTTTATTAATAATTTATGTCTAATTTTCATTGAATTTATCCATTTATCTATCTATCTATTTATTTATTTATTTATTTATATATTTATATATTTATCTATTTATTTATATATTTATCTATTTATTTAATTATTATTTATGGAAAAATATATATTAAATAAATTTTTTATATTAATTTTCATATGCTTTTTAAATAATTTTATACAAATATATTTATATATATTACATTATTTTAATTATATATTTGAAAAAAAAAAAAAAAAAAAAAAAAAGTCAACTAAAATGATTAATATACCCATGTAAAATATAAAAGACTGGATGATATAAATATCTAACTATATATTACTTCCATAAATAAACTCTTTTATTAGAAAAGATGAAATGTTTTAAAAAATTTATTTAGCAACCATATGATTAAAATAAAAATTATAGTAAATATTCACTCTTACATAGTGAAAATAACCAAAGAATTTTTTTTTTTTTTTTTTTTTTTTTTTTTTTTTTAATAAATTGTTAATAATAAATCAATCTATTGTATTATTGGGGAAAAATGTGGAAAAAATAAATATAAAGATAAAAACTAACAAAATTCTTTCTTTTTTTTTTTTTTTTTTTTTTTTTTTTCATATATCTTTTAAAAATTTTAAAGGTTTTTGATATATATTTATATTTATACACTATTTGTGTCAATTAAGAATTTCGGAAGGTTTAAAGATATATGAAGGTTTTTCTTTCAAATGATAAGGTTTATGTTCTTAAATGTCATGAAAATAGGAACGGTTAAAGTCATATTTATATGTACCTTCATTGAATATAATATGGTCAATACAAGAAAATTTATTACCATTAGCCCAGTATAGCTTACTTATAGCGAAATTCAGCTAAAGAAGGAAAGAAATTAATGATATTTTCATGAAACTTTTCAAAGGGCATATTAAAGTCGCTTATAAAAATATCATATTAATAATCATTATCGTTTTTAGTATGACTCAGTGATTCAGCAATTCCTATTATTATTATTCATTTAACTATATATACATGATACAGATTTTAATTTTTATTTTTAGCGGTTATAAGAAATTATTATATTTTACTTTATTTTAATATTTAAAAAATAATATATAAATATTAATATTAATATATTTAAAAATACAAAAAGTAAAAAAAATAAAAATAAAATATCAAATTTATAAAAATATTGGATTATTTCTTTATATTAATAATCATAACCGTTTTTAGTGTGACTCAGTGATTAGCAATTCCTATTATTATTATTCCTTTAACTATATATGCATATGATACAGATTTTAATTTTTATTTTTAGCGGTTATAAGAAATTATTTTATTTTACTTTATTTTAATATTTAAAAAATAATATATAAATATTAACATTTATATATTTAAAAATAAAAAAAAAAAATAAAAAAAGTAAAAAAAAATAAAAATAAAATATCGAATTTATAAAAATATTGAATTATTTTTTTATATGATATAAACTAAACATTTTTCAATATCGCTAACTTAGAATGACTTCATTCTCAATTCCACCATCACTAATGAAATAACGTCTAGATATATTTTTACTTGCCCATTGATGTAATTTTAATAATTTCAATCATTCTTTTCCTTCGACTTTAATTTCTTTTCCATTAACCCTCTAAGGTTCAATTTCTCATATCTTAACCTTAACACCTGTTTCCCTAGCATCAGGATATAATATACTATTTAAAAGATTTATCACATCACTCTTTCAGAAGAATTGAAACTATTAATTTCATTAGTCCAAATAATCTTTTAAATGTTTGATCATATCATGGATCAACAATTAATTCAAAAGAAGATTTTTCAGGTTTTTGAGTTTCACCCACTATATTAAATATAACATTATTATTAAGGTTGATATTAATATTATTGCTTTTTTTTTTTCGAAAACAAGACGAAAATTTACTTTTAATTCTGTTTCATATTATTTCATTTCCTTTTAATGCATAATTAACGAACAAAATTTTAAGAATAAATAAATAAATAAATAAATAAATAAATAAATAAATAAATAAATAAATAAATAAATAATAAAAATGAAAAAAAAAAAAAAATAAATAAAAACAATATTTATATAAAAATTATATATATATTTGTTTGCTATAGTTTTAAAAAATAAATAAAAACTTATATAAGCGTAAAAATTATTTTTATATATAAAAATATAAATATATTAATATTTATTTTTAAGAAAATCAAATATAAATTTAAGATTATGGCTGATATTAAGATTGTATATGCTTTAATATTTTTTTAATCTATTTTATTTTTTTATATTTTATTATATTATAACAAATTAAAAGTTTTGACCCATTAATAAAAAGAATGTATAACTTTTATTTTAATAATTAATTTAAAATTAAAAGTATTATTATATAAAATATAGATGACTATATATTTTAGGAGTACGAGATTTATATATAACATCAGTTAAAGCTATTTCTATTATACAAAATACATAAATGATATATATTATATAATTAATAATCTATTACTAATAAAATAATAAATAAAAGATAAAGGAGAACATATATATATATTCAAAACTTAATAAAAATTTATATAGACAAGAAAATTAAGTGATTCATTAATTTTTTTTGACCTGATTTATTAAAAAGTTTCAAATAAGATATTTTAAGAATCGTTGATATATATAATTTTATACAAAATCTTTTCATTTATTTTATTTTTTTTTTCTTAATACTAATATAATAATATTTATATTTATTGATAAAATTTTAATTATTAGGCATTTATTAATATGAGGGGCGAACATCAATGTATTCTTAGTGAGTCTCCATTTAATAAAGATTACACCACCTGTAGGAACCTCGTGGTCTATTAATATCTATTAATATGTTATATATTATTTATATTTAAAGAATAAATAATAATAATAATAATAATAATAATAATAATAATAATAATAATAATAATAATAATAATAATAATAATAATAATAATAATAATAATAATAATAATAATAATAATAATAATAATAATAATAATAATAATAATAATAATAATAATAATAATAATAATAATAATAATAATAATAATAATAATAATAATAATAATAATAATATAATAATAATAATAATAATAATAATAATAATAATAATATAATAATAATAATAATAATAATAATGTGATTTTATTATATAATTATGTGCTTTTATGTGCTATGAATTTTTGTTGGTATTGTTATATTTAATTAATAATATTACTATTTTCCTAAATTAAATTAAAAACAGAACCTTCAAAAATTTTCTTTAAAAATTAGTTTTTATGAACTTCACATTTTTAAAAATTATAATAATTATAAAACACATGATTATATAATTTATTTATTTATTTATTTATTTATTTATTTATTTATTTATTTATTTATTTATTTATTTATTTATTTATTTATTTATTTATTTATTTATTTATTTATTTATTTATTTATTTATTTATTTATATAATTATTTTATATACATTTATATTAGATTAAATTTTCATTTATTTTCATTTAATACTTTATTTATTTATTTTTATATTTATTTTTATATTATTAGATAAATTTATTTATTTATTTATTTATTTATTTATATAATTATATTAGATTAAATTTTATTTGTTGTAATTTTATATTTTTATTCTATAATTGAAATATGTTAATTGATTTACTCTTTATATAGATAATAGTTATCTATTATATACAAAGTATTATTATATTTCTTATTTAAATAATTATTTTAATTTTTTTTTTTTGAATTTATATTTATAATTTAAATATTATAATCAGAATTTATATAGTTTGGATTAAATTGTTAATTATTTGGACTAAATTGTTGATTATATGGATTATGTTGTTGATTATTTGGACTATGTTGTTGACTATTTGGACCATGCTGTTGATTATTTGGACTATGTTGTTGATTATTTGGACTAAATTGTTGACTATTTGGACTAAATTGTTGACTATTTGGACTAAATTGTTGATTATTTGGACTAAATTGTTGATTATTTGGACTAAATTGTTGATTATTTGGACTAAATTGTTGATTATTTGGACTAAATTGTTGATTATTTGGACTAAATTGTTGACTATTTGGACTATATTGTTGACTATTTGGACTATAACCGTTATATTTCTGATTTAAAAATGGGCTTGTGAAATTATAATTTGTTGGAGAATTATCATCATTAAAAGAGGATAGATTAATAATGGAACGTGGAGATGTAGAAAGATCAAAATATTGAGAATTTGGTGACATTCTATTATGATTTAAACTATTACTCATTGATGATATATTATTTTGAGCTTGGAATACAGAATCATTATTTGGACTTTTAAAACCAGAATTTAATTTAGAATTTAACCCTGTATTTGCAGAAGTATATAAAGAATAATTTTTATTGCTTCTACTATTAACATTATAAGGTTTACTAATATAAGATAAATTATTAACACTACTATTTTTTTTAGATTTGAAAGATATTGATATATTTTCTTTAAATTTCTTTAATAATTTATTGTACTTTTTTCTAGATGTTAATGGAACAAATTCTTTTAAGTCGCTTGATTTTAAGATTGAATTAGCATTGATGTTATCTGGGAACATTAATACAAAAAGAAGTCTTGATCCAATTAACAAGTGGATACAAAAGAAGCTGACTAAACAGTTAAATAACATGATGAGGAAGAAATATCTTGGATAGTTAATATGGGATAATTTTTCTAATAGTCTTGTAACAATGAAATCACTAATATTTAAAATGAAAATAACAAATATATAACTAATATCTCCAAATTTTCTTGATATTCTACCCGTATTAATCATCATAAAGAGCAATGCTATAAAGATTCCGTACAAATATATTATATATATATTATCAAGAGTATCACCACCTTCAAAAGTAGCTACGGGGAAACGTGTGAATCTAAGAGAACCAATAGGTAAATAATAAAAGCTCACAATAGAAGCAATATAAGCTCTATAGGCAATAACAGCAAGAATAACTGATGAAATTCCAATAAATAAACGTTTGTTATCTAAGGCATTAGTCATAAATAAATTTGTTTTGAAAATACGGTAAATACGGTAGGTAACAGCAAACATTGGAACATATATTAAATTAATAGTGATGGTTTCATAGATAAACCAGAATTTTGCCATAAAAGCTGTATATGGTAGTACATATTGTAAATACTTACACATGTTCATCGTTGTACCAATTATGATCATAATACAGAAAATTGGAGAGATAACCTTTATGTACGGATGTTCTTTGTGCTTGTAAATTAAAAATATAATTATAAGGAAGAATAATGAAAAAGCAATAACGATAATATAGGAGAGGATTTTAAAAATACCTAAGTCATCTGTAAGCAGTGTAAATATATTTTTAAAAGCAAAAACAGCTCCGTCAATATCACTATTATCTAAATAGCTTCTAATTAGTCTTGGTAAGAAGCTTTCAATTTCAACAAATGGTGAACTCTTTTCATTTTTTAAAATATCTTTAATATAAACACGATCCATTTTTTCAATAATATCACAAATATATGGTTGATTGGTACAATAGGTTTTAATTTCTGGAATAGAATCCTTTTTTGTTATATCAAATGTTGGAATAGCTCCAAATTTGTTAGCTCTTAATAACTGAGCTTGTTTTGAAGTAAGAGCAAGAGCCACTTCTGCAAGTAAATTTTTATCTAATTTACTATTGGTATTAACTGCTAGAAACTTTTCAATGACAGAGGTCTTATATTTTGGTGGAAGGGTGTATGAAAAGGTTGAATTAGTATTTGCCATTTCAGAACGAATAATATTACAATGAGAAGCTTTTCCTTTGAAAAACATTGATTTTTTCTCTTTGAAATCAGCGAAAGCATCATCTAGAGTAATACGAATGGATTCATCAACATTACCATTGGTATACATTATCATAAAATTGTAAAAGGAAGAAAAGAATTCTTCACCAGTCTTATTATAAAATATTTCGTAATATAATGGATCATATTTTTTTGTTAATTGATAACGAGAAGAAGCATATTCCATCAGTAAATCTAATAAATTATTATCGTCACCTAAACCGATAGATTGGGTATTTGGAGTTGAAGATTTAATTGAAGTTAATAAATCATCCCATGTCATTTCTTTCATATTATTAATCATATTAATTGAATCTACATTTTGATCGTCATAATATAATACATCAAAATCAAATTCATAAGGTAAGCCATAGATAGTTCCTTCATAAATACCATCTCTAAGCGTTCTTTCATTATTGAAACTAAGTTCTTCTTTTTTAACGTATTCAGATAAAGGATGGAATATTTCAATGGATGGTAAACGATGATAAAAGTAGGTTTCTACTAAATCACTTTCCATGAAGGACATTTCACTAAACAAAATACGATCATCTAAGATCATCATATCGTAGATACCATCATCTAGATCAGGTGAAATTTCATATAAATAACCAAAATACATAGATCCTCCATTTTCTTTCATTGGTAAATATTCATAAAAAGAAAAAGAAATTTCAACATCTTTTAGAGCAGGGTTACCTACACTTTGTTCCGCTAAGAAGGAATTTATTAAATTTTCATAATTTATTTCCCACTCTTCAGCATTTGCTGTCTCTGGCATATCCGGTTGTTTAGCGAGAATATTTATTACAGTTTTCTCAGATTGAGAAAAACTGATAAATAAAAATGAAATAATTAAAACAATATAATTACAAAAAATTTTCATTTTTATCTATTTTCAAAGTTAATTTTTTTTATCTATTCGTAAAGTTACTTTTTTTTAAATTATTATAAAATATAAAATAATATATTTATATTTTTATCTATTTTCAAAGTTAACTTTTTTTTATCTATTTTTTAAATTATAAAATATAAAAAAATATATTTATATTTTTATCTATTTTCAAAGTTAACTTTTTTTATCTATTTTTTAAATTATAAAATATAAAAAAATATATTTATATTTTTATCTATTTTCAAAGTTAACTTTTTTTTATCTATTTTCAAAATTTACTTTTAAAAAAAAATTTTTTTTTTTTTTATATTCAATTTATTTGATTAAAATTAAAGATATTTTCTTATTGGATACTTTATATTAATATTTTAAATTAAATATTTAATATTTTGAAAAGCTTATTAATTATAATGTTTTATTAGTATTATTAAATTAAGTTTTAAAATTTATTAAAAAATAAAAATAGAAATAATATTAAATAATAATATGGGAATTATTTATTTTGAAATATATATCTTTTTTTTTTAATACGATGATATATATTAAGTAATATTATTATTATTATTATATTATATATCATACATGCTTGATATAAGATATTATAAAAAATAGATATAAAAATCTTTTTTTTTATATATCATACATGCTTGACAGAAGATATTATAAAAAATAGATATAAAAATCTTTTTTTTTTATAAAGATTTAAACTAATTCATTTATTCATATCGAAATATATTATGGTATTTACGTAATAAGAAAGTTATTATTATTATTATTATTATTATTATTATTATTATTATTATTATTATTATTATTATTATTATTATTATTATTATTATTATTATTATTATTATTATTATTATTATTATTATTATTATTATTATTATTATTATTATTATTATTATTATTATTATTATTATTATTATTATTATTATTATTATTATTATTATTATTATTATTATTATTATTATTATTATTATTATTATTATTATTATTTTATAGAAATGAATATATAATATTTTATGTAGTAATAAAAAAAAAATGGAAAATTAATAAATTAATGGTTAAAAAGTAATGTAAAATAATAATTATTTTAATTTGGGTTAATGTAACTAGCCTATAGTTATAAGTTACATTAAAAATTTTAATTTTTTTCTGACACAAAAATATTATGGGAATTTTTAAATAAATATTTTAATTTTTTGTTACATAATTTAATTAATAAACACTTTTTGTGGCTCGATATTCTAACTATAGCCACTACATACTATATTTAATTAATTATTTGATTAATTTATAATTTATGGAAAATTATTGATAATATTTATTAATTCATCATAAATAAATCATAATTAAAATAATAGTAATTATGGTTTATTATGGTAAATTAATAAATATTATTTGGTTAGTTTATAATTAATAAAAAACTATTGATAATATTTATTAATTCAATATAAATAAATAATAATTAAAATAATAGTAATTATGGTTATTATGGTAAATTAATAAATAAAATTATAATTATAATAGTAATTATAATTTTTTTTTTTTATTTATATATATATATCAATAGTATATTTAATTAAAAAAAAAATAAATTTTTAATATTTTAACCACGACGGGCTTAAACTATTAATACTTTATATTATTTACATTAATAAACCATCATGTAAATATAAATATTTTAATATCAAATTTAATAAAATATTAATCATAATAATTATTATTTATTTAAAAAAGTATAGATTATTTTTATAATTAATTATTAATTTAATAATAATATTATTATTACAGTAAACATCATTTATTCAATTTTTAATAGATTAATTATACTAATTATGCATTTTAAAACAGTTTTTATTAAAATATTTATTTACCTAGTATTAATGTATTATATTATATATACCATCATGTAAATATAAATATTTTAATATCAAATTTAATAAAATATAAATCTTAATAATTATTATTTATTTAAAATGTATGATTACTTTTACAATTAACTATTAATTATAATAATATTATTATTACTACAGTAAACAACATTTAATAGATTTATTATACTAATTATACATTTTAAAACAGTTTTTATTGAAATATTTATTTATCTACATATTAGAATTAATTATAATAATAATAATTATTTCTATTCTTTAATATATACTTCTGAGAGAAACTTTACAATTATTAAAATATTACATTCAAATTATTATTATTTATTATTATTATAATTTAATATTATTATTATTATTATTATTATTATCAATCTATTATTATATTGACTGTTTTTTATTATAATTACTTAGTATATATCAGGAATAATTATAATAGCTTCAATAATTGTTAAAAATGGTAATTGAAATTTTATTATTATTTTCTATTTTGAAATGCATTAATTCAGTTTAGTCTTTGAAAATTTTTTCATTAATTTGTTTTATGTTTTTTTTTTTTTTTTTTTCTATTCATTTGAATACTTCTCTATAATAAATGGTCAGAGTGAAGTGTTCAAATGAATAGAGATAAGAAAAAAAATTTTTTTTTAATATAGTATTATTATAATAATACTATTTTTATTTATTAATAATCATTGTAAATAATTTTTTCTTATCATTAATCTAATTATTCATCATTTTATCATTTTACCCTTGATGAATTAAACCGCACTATAATTCTTTGAAGAATTAAAAGTACGATTATATTTTCCATAATTGCTGGAATTACTATTATCACTAATATTTATATTAAAATTATTGTTATCAAGAATTTTATGAACATAAATTTCTTCAGTTTCATTTATTTTTTCAACGTATGAACTAGTAGTAATATAGTAATAAATCTTTTTTTTTCAAATAAAAAAAAAATGAAATATATTAATATACTAATTAGTATATCAATAGATATATTTAACATTTTTTTAAATATTCTATATTATTTTAATTATAAATACTAATAATAATAATAATAATACCATGAAACCTAATGAAAGCATATGAGCAACAACTTCAAGGTAAAATTTAGTTTTAAGATTTTTTTTAATTTCACTTTCTTCCAATTTTGTATCTGGATTTTCTTCAAGATAAAAATCTGTGTATACAGTAAATAAATTATACGTTTCACGATAGCAATCCCCAAAAATTAATGTAATAAAATTACAACAGAAACATGCAAGAGAAAAGAATATATAGACTGCAAAAACAACTGTTACTTGCTTTAATAAAAAAGATTTTTGCTAATTTTATAAAAAAAAATAAAATAAGTAAACTTATCATTATAATTTTTTTTTATTTTATTTTATTTTATTTTATTTTATTATTATAATTTATTAGTGTTATATATATTTACCAAAAAAAGACCCACAAAAAATACCACGAGTGATACAAGTACTGTTGAATCAGATATTAAAGCAGCTGTTGATAAAAATGTGCCAATGTCTTCATGTATCATAATATTTAGGAAGTGAGTACCGGCACATATACCCTATTTATATTATTATAATATAAATTTATATAATAATATTTTTTTTTAAGTATAAATGAACTTTTTTTATTTATTTATTTCTATTTTTTATTCATAATTATTTTTATCCTACAATAATAAAAAGAGTTGCAAGAACTTCAGCATATTTATCTTGTAAACAGAAAAAGCAAAAGCATTTTCCATTCCCTTTAAAACAACCATTTTCAGAATTCATTTTATTTATTTGTTGTATAAAATATTTTTTATTTTATTTTATTTTTTTTTTTTTTTATTTTTAATTTAAATTTTATAAAATTCTTTATATATATATATTAAATTGTATTATTAAAATTTTTTTATTATATTAAATTAAATTATATTATTTAAATTATTTCTTTTTTATATTTTATATTTTAAAAAAAAATAAAATAAAAAAAAAAATTAAATTCTTTTATTCTTTTTTTATATGATTTTAGTAAATTGTATATATAAAAAAAATATTTTAATATTGAAATAAAACGTTATAAAACTTTATAAATTTTGAAAATTCATGTAGAATTTCTTTGTAATTTAAAGTGGATTAATTTTCTTTATTATTTTTGAATCCCACTTCATAAATCAATTTTAAAAATGTATAATAATTAAAGTTTATTCCATATAAGTACTTTGATAATTTTAATTTATACTTATGGAAAATTTGAAAAAGAATTTTTTTTTTTTTTTTTTTTTTGGAATAAAATATTAAGTCTAAAGATTTAATATTATAAAATATATTATTATAAATTTAATAATATTAATTATAATAAATTTATATTAACTTTCTATTAATAAATAAATGAAAATATACATTTTTCATTAATTCATATCAATAATTATGGACTTTTTGATTAAATTTTTATTTTTTTTTAACTACTTAATTTATATCATAATATTAAAAAAAATAAGATATATATTTCAAAATAAATAATTCCCATATAATTATTTATATTAATATTATTTTTATTTTTATTTTTTAATAAATTTTAAAACTTAACTTAATAATACTAATAAAACATTATAATTAATAAGCTTTTTAAAATATTAAATATTTAATTTAAAATATTAATATGATAATTAATTATAATTATTTATACTGAATTTTTTTTTTCCGGTGTGTATCGCCTATGCTGGAGTATTATCTATTAGTACAATTATAATTATTATCAATTCGTAAAATTATTACGAGTATTATAAGTATTATATATTATTAAATAATTTTATAATTTATAATTATTCTCATATAATTATTATTATTTTTTAACATATAAATAAATAAATTAATTAATATCAAATAATTATTAATTAATTATAGCTGGTTATATTTATATGTATTTATATAAAACATAGAAAAAATATAATTTAGTATTTAAAATAATAAATATATGTAAAAGTTATAACTTTATATAAACTATTTGTTACACGTGTATGTATAAGAAAATAACATTAAGTTATATTATTATATAGTAATATTTTATATAATATATATTTTTATTTTTTATGTATATTTAAATTTAGAGCTCTTTTATTAATTAATTAAATAAATAAATATTATCTATTAAATTTAAAAAAAATTGATCCGATCACTTAATGGATTAAGAGACTCAAATATCATGAAATATCTTATATAAGATACAATTAATTATGTTTTTTTTTTTTTTTTAAAAAAAAATGAGTACTGAAAATAAATGTATACTTAAAGGATCTTATATCACTAGATTTAAGTATAGTAATACAGATACTTTTGATAGTGTAACTTAAAGGGTTTATGGTGATCATAGAAGAACGTCATATTATGACGATTGTAACAATAATCAAAGTAGCTATGATGATCCAATGGAAATAGATATGGTAAGATAAATAAATTACAATTAATTTTCTTATTTTTTTTTTTTTTTTTTTTTTTTTTTTTTTTTTTTTTTGATACTTTATAAATCAATTTTAAAAATTTATAATAACTAAAGTTTATTTCTAACTATAAAAAATAAAAATATAAAAATAACTTGATAATTTTAATTTATACTTTTATTTTATTCCAAAAAAATTTTCTTTTTCAAATTTTCAGAAAAGTCTAAAGTTTTAATATTATAAAATATAAATTTAATAATATTAATTATTATAAATTTATGTTAACTTTTTATAATAAATAAATTTATATTAATTTTCTATACATAAATAAATTTATATTAACTTTCTATTAATTAATAAATGAAGATATATATTTTTCATTAATTCATATCAATAATTATGGACTTTTTGATTAAATTTTTATTTTTTTTTAACTACTTAATTTATATCATAATATTAAAAAAAATAAGATATATATTTCAAAATAAATAATTCCCATATAATTATTTATATTAATATTATTTTTATTTTTATTTTTTAATAAATTTTAAAACTTAATAATACTAATAAAATATTATAATTAATAAGTTTTTCAAAATATTAAATATTTAATTTAAAATATTAATATAATAATTATGTATCCAATAAAAAAATTTCTTAAATTTTTTAATCAACCATAAACTGAATTTTTTTTTTTTTCTTGTGTGTATTTCCTATCCCTTGTTATATTTGATTTATACTATATAATTGAGTGTAATAATAATACCATTAATAAAATGGTATCTTTTATTGATAAAATTTATCATTAAATCTTTAAATTATATAATATTTTATACTATATATATTTTATTCTTTATGTATTATCAAATTAAGAGCTATTTTATTAATAAATTAAATAAATATTAGCTATTAAATTTAAAAAAATTGATCCGATCACTTAATAGATTAAGAAACTCAAATATTATGAGATATCATATATAAGATACAATTAATTCTTTTTTTTTTTAAAAAAAAAAAAAATGAGTAAAAAAAAAACGTAGAAGATAATGAAAAAAAATAAAATTTCTATGTAAAGCATTACCATGATCTTATATTACTAGATTTAGGTATAGTAATACAGATACTTTTGATAGTATAACTCAAAGGATATATGGTGATCATAGAAGAATGTCATATTATGACGATTGTAACAATAATCAAAGTAGCTATGATGATCCAATGGAAATAGATATGGTAAGATAAATAAATTACAATTAATTTTCTTATTTTTTTTTTTTTTTTTTTTTTTTTTTTTTTGATACTTTATAAATCAATTTTAAAAATTTATAATAATTAAAGTTTATTTCTAACTATAAAAAATAAATATAAATAAATAACTTAATAATTTTAATTTATACTTAATTTTATTCCAAAAAAATTTTCTTTTTCAAATTTTCAGAAAGTCTGAAGTTTTAATATTATATAATATAATATTATAAATTTAATAATTTTAATTATTATAAATTTATATTAACTTTCTATAATAAATAAATTTATATTAACTTTCTGTAATAAATAAATTTACATTAACTTTCTGTAATAAATAAATTTACATTAACTTTCTGTAATAAATAAATTTACATTAACTTTCTGTAATAAATAAATTTATATTAATTTTCTATAATAAATAAATTTATATTAACTTTCTATTAATAAATAAATGAAGATATATATTTTTCATTAATTCATATCAATAATTATGGACTTTGATTAAATTTTTATTTTTTTTTAACTACTTAATTTATATCATAATATTAAAAAAAAATAAGATATATATTTCAAAATAAATAATTCCCATATAATTATTTATATTAATATTATTTTTATTTTTATTTTTTAATAAATTTTAAAACTTAATAATACTAATAAAATATTATAATTAATAAGTTTTTTCAAAATATTAAATATTTAATTTAAAATATTAATATAATAATTATGTATCCAATAAAAAAATTTTTTAATATTTATAAACTGATTTTTTTTTTTTTCCGTTGTGCATTTCCTATCCCTTGTTATATTTGATTTATACTATATAATTGAGTGTAATAATAATACCATTAATAAAATGGTATCTTTTATTAATAAAATTTATCATTAAATCTTTAAATTATATAATATTTTATACTATATATATTTTATTCTTTATATATTATCAAATTAAGAGCTATTTTATTAATAAATTAAATAAATATTAGCTATTAAATTTAAAAAAATTGATCCGATCACTTAATAGATTAAGAAACTCAAATATTATGAGATATCATATATAAGATACAATTAATTCTTTTTTTTTTTTTAAAAAAAAAAAATGAGTAAAAAAATAAACGTAGCAGATAATGAAAAAAATAAAATTTCTACATAAAACATTACCATGATCTTATATCACTAGATTTAGGTATAGTAATACAGATACTTTTGATAGTGTAACTCAAAGAATATATGGCGACCTTAGAAGAATGTCATATTATGACGATTGTAAATTATCAAAGTAATTATGATGATCTAATGGAAATAAATATATGGCAAGAAAAATAAATTAAAAAGAACAAAATAAAAAAAAAATTTAATCATAATAAATGTAATAATAATAATAAATTTATTAATAATAATAATAATAATAATAAATTAAATAATAATAATAATAAATTAAATAATAATAATAATTTTTATAATTTTAACGAAAGGATGTTAAACACGACAGGTCAGTGCAATTTGAAAAAGGAAAGTTATTTGAACTATGTTTTATAAAAATAAGTTTTATTAATATTTAAAAAATATAAAATAATATTTTAATTAATTAACTGATGTAATTATTTCAAATTACTTGTAAGTTAATTAAAACAGTTAATTGTTAATATTTAAGTTTATTAATAAAAAGCACGAAGAAAAAATTACTGTCATTCGTAAACTTCGCTTTATTTATATTTTTAACGAAAATAACAGTTTAAAAATATAATAATAATTTTAAAGAAATATTTAGAAATATGTTAGTGATAATTAGTAATAAAAAAAAAAAAAACCTCTTGAAAATAGATTTTAAAATTGATGAAAATGAATCTTATAGAAAAAGAATAAAATAACTTTCTTAATATAAGAATTTCTAAATTCATTTCGGGTTGAACTACACACCAAAAGAATCTTTAACTTTCTATAATTAATACAGAAAGAATATTAAAGAAGTTATTATCAAATAAAATTAAGTTTATTTTTTTTTTTTTTTTTTTTTTTTTTTTTTGCAAAATGGATTGAGATGTGAGTCAAACCCACTAAGTAATGGTCATAGCCAAGATACATAACCATTGGACCAAAGATCTAACTTTGAATTTTATATTTTTATGGGTACATCGCACCAATAAATTAGTAAAGTGAATAATATTATAGGATAGGATAGGATAATAGATTAGATTATTAATAGATTATTTTAAAAATTATTTCATTAATTATTAAAGTTAATAAGATATATTTAGAATGTATATATTAAAGTTTAATTTATACAAACAAAACTTTAAAAAAAAAAAAAGAAAAAAAGATAATTAGAGATAGAGGAGATTACAATTAAGAGATAATTAATATTTCAAGAACGGAAATAGGATTATTATTTATAGAGTTATGAAAGAGATAACCAAGAATTTAATATTCTATAATATTGAAATAGAGAATTATAGAATTATAATAAATTAAATATTTATAAGAAAAAAATAATAAAACATGTATCTTGTAAATTTGATAAATAAATAAATTAATAAATAATAAATAAAATATCTTAATTATAATTTAAAATAAAAAGTTAATAAATTTTGTGTTTTATTCAATTTAGAATAATTTATCTTAACTAGAATCTTTTCTTTGTCATATCATTGACTTTTCGGTTGTCAATGAACACATAAATGCCACTTTCCCATTGTGTTTGAGAAATAAGTACTACTGAAGATGATCATTCTGAACAAGATGGGTTCTATCAATCCTTTCTTTATAAGTTTCATAAGATCTTTTTTTTTTAATTATTTAAATTATTTAATATATCTGATTTTTAACTTTGTTAAACCGATAACTTCTTAAATTTTTACTGACTTTTGTATTAGCTTTTTAAAAACGGATCTTATGTTGTGAAAGTTTAGAAGGAGTTAATAGTTCTTATTGATGTAGCAATTATATGTCAATCATTTTCTTTGAGTATTTTTGATAATTTGTTCTTTATAATTTTCATATAAAGGTATTTTAAAAAATTCTATCTCTTTTCAATATATTCCATTGGTGTTAATTCCTTTTTTTAATTTTCCTTTTTCGTTATTTGTTTCTTCAACTTTTATAATCATACAGATTATACTTTTTTCATCATAATAATTGATCAGTTATTTCAGTTATTTCTTCGAATTCACTTTCTGACAACAATTTACATAAACTGTTTAAGAATGGATGAATAAATAAAACAATGATCGATTTGAATTTTAAAAATTTATTAACATATCGTACAAAAAAGGATCTTCTTTTTCAACAATTCTTAAAGTCTACATTAAAATTCATAATTATTAATTTTTTACTGGTAAAATGAACAACAATTCCTTCTGAGTATTCTTCATCTTGTGTCGCTAAATTGAATTCATAGTATTTGTTGAAATTAATTTTTTTTTTCCCAAAGTCTAATTTTGGGAGGGAAGATATTTATACTGGAACATGGAATCCAAATAAATTAAAAATCGGGTTTATCCACTTTTGTTGGCTCTTTAGGATTGGTTGTGTCCATTTGAGAACAACAAAAAAAAAAATTTTTTTTTTGGGTACTTCCCCTGGCTAATCCAAAGAAGTATTAGTTTTATTTTAGTTGATTATCTTTATTCCTTTTCTATATCTTCTATTTTCATTATCGACTACAAGTATATCTTTATATTAAACTTTTTTTTTTTTACCTTTTGTTGAGTTATTGTTTTTTTTTTTCTATTTTCGTTTGCTCTTGCCCTATTTCTTAAATTCCTTTTCTTTTTTTTTGTTTTTCTTTATTGATATTTGATTGAGTTAAAAATTTGAAAGAACTATTTGATTTTTTATAAACTTTATTTTAGTTTATTATGAAGTTCATTTTTTCTTAAAGTAGGTGTTGCAAAAGAGACATGGATTATCTTTTAATTTTTTTTATACTTTCTTAGGATTATTATCTTCTTTTTCATTATTAGTATTATTCATTTTTTTTTCTTTTTATAGCGTTAATAATAGTTTCATTCTCACTTTCAGTTGATTCATTAAAATCTGATTCTCTATATTCATCAAAATTCTTCACTAAAGAAATTATTATCAATTGAAATATTGTTGGAATTTTTGTTACTTTTGTATATTATTTAATGAAGCTATTTTTTTTTGTCATTGGAAGGTGCTTCTACTCCCATTTAGAAGTTTAAAAACTTTTTTTGGAATATATTTATCTTTTTTTTTGTTTTCTTTCAATCTATTATTTAATTGAGGGCAAAAGTTTGAGTACTGACCTTTTTCTTTAAAGAAGTAACATGTTTTTTGAGATAAGCTTTTTCATCTTTTTAGTTAACTCTTCTTCATTATCTTAAGGTTTTGGTTTATTATCTGTTTTGAGATGTTTGAAAAGTTTTCATTTCTTCTTTAAGGATAAAATCTTAAAGTTGTATTGTTTTGATTATGCTGTAAATTACTACTAATATTTTCAATTACTAATGTTATTGCTCCTTACAAAAAGTCTATCCACCTTTTTTGGGCAATTTTGAAAGCTTTATCCATACTTATATCGTCTTTCATTGATAATTTTTTTTCCAGGCTCTTAATTATTTTGAATAGAGTTCGATAAATAATCAAGTAAATCTATGCTTTTTCTTCTCTTCTTTTATCAAGTTTAGTATACAAAGATCTATATCTATTATTAAAAGTTTTTGATCTTTTCATTTCTTTAATTCTCATTTGCCCAAAGTTCTTTGAGAAGTAGAATTGAATTTTGATCTTCTTTAATGTCATTAAAAATTTTCAAGTCTGGAAATAATCCTTTCAAGGGAAGGAAATTTATTATCATTCTCATGTATTTTTCTTCTTTCATCATCATCTTCTTCATCTAATGAATCATCGCTTTTTTTTATCCTTATCTTCTTCTCTTAAATCTTCAATAACACGTTGTACTTCACCAGTAACCAGTTTATAAACAAGCATTATATATTATTTTTCAGGATCTGTGATCCCTTGTATCTTGATCCAAAGTTTTAACTCAGTAGCTCCAAGATTTAATATCTAAATTATCCTTACTAAGCTTCACCCTGTCCTACAATTCTTTCTTTACTTCTTTAAAACTTAAAGGGTTTTTCGAAGACATTTTTATTTTTTTAATTAATAATTTTTTTTTTTACTATAAATTAAATGAGGTAAATAAATACGAATAAATTTGGAAGTCCAGTGTTAAAAAAAATAATTTAATAAGTAATTTAATATATCTATTTAGTTTTTTTAAACAATATATTATTAGTAACTGTTGAAAATAATAATCCATTTGCTTTCTTTAGTTAGTATAAGCTCGATATCCTTATTGACATCTTAATAGAAAATATATAAAGCTCCAAGTTCTTTTCGACCACTTTAATTAAGGAACGATTTTAAGTTTGAAATCCTTTCCAACAACTTAATATAGAAATTTAAAGCTCGAAATTCTTTTCGACCACTTTAAAGAAAAATTTTCAAGCTCGAAATCCTTATTAACCGCTTGAATTTTGTTATTTGGTACGTTTGTTTTATTAATTTTTTTTAAAAAAAATTAAGAAGCAAAGTTTTATTTATTATTTTTTCCTTTTTTCTAAAATTTGTTCTTTTCTTTTTTTAAACGATTGAAAACGTTATATCTAAAAAAAAAAAAAAAATCTTTATTATTGTACAAATAACTAAAAAAATGAAAAAAAAAAAAAAAAAAAAAAAAAAAAAAAATATTTTAATAGTAAATTAAGATTCTTTTACAGGAATCGTAAAACAAATAAAGTATCAGCAATAAGAAAAATAAAAAAAAAAAAAAATTGAAGTGGCAAAGTTAACGTTAACCAATGTCTGATACTTTATATAATATAGTGTCTTAAACTAGCACAAAGAAAAATAAAAAAATATATAAAAAAAAAAAAAAAAAAAACAATCTTATAGCTTCAGTACTATAAACTCCTTATTCGCCAGTGCTTTGGATGTACCCGTACCTTCCCGAATTGTTGAATTTGGAAGGGCAGTTAAGTAATTTTTTGCCAGGTCAGTGATACGCCTTTCTGTTCACCTTAGTCTGCAACCAAATTAATCACCAAGTTAACTAATATTCAATTAACTTCCTATGAATATTTTCAACTTGTTGATGTATGAGCATACACTATTATATGAGCTCTATCGGCTCCTTGTTATAATTTTACAACCTTTTTTTTTTTTTTACTTTATTATTAATTTTTATTTATATATATATATATATATCAAACAAGCTCTATTGGTTAATCAAAGGATTAACGACTTATTTATCTATATAATTAATATATATATATATATATATATATTAGATCTATATTATATACTATTATTCTTATTTAATTCCCCCAATATCTCCACCATATATGCTAAGGTTCATGGAAAATTTAAAACAATAAACAACACAAATTTTATTTACTTATTTATTTATTTATTTATTTATTTATTTATTTTCTTTTTTTTTTTTTTTTTTTTATAATTATTATTATTCCGATTAATGATTTTTTAAAAAAATTAGTAGCAAAATTTACAACTATTTATACTTTTTTATCATAGTATAAAAGTTGTTGTTGCCACTAAATTTTTATATTATAACTTTTCTTTTTATAAAAAAATTATTAAATTTAAATTGATTCTTATAATCAATTATATCAAATTTTAATTATATTAATATAGATAAAGTACATTTATAATATTAAGAAAACATTTTTTTTTTTTTTTTCAGTAGTTGATTATCCCAAACTTTTTATTAGCTGTATATTTAATCTATTTTGTATATTCTATGAGTCTTTCTAATAGTAATTCTTCTACTGATTGTTCAATGGCTTCCTCTAAACGAAACTAACTATATTAATTTCTTTTGGAAACATACTTTCTCATCTATAGTATTGTTCAAAACTTAAATATCCACTAACAGAAGATTTTGAAGTCCTAATAACCCATAAAGCCAAAGATGGTAATGTATCCCAATCATTGTTTTTTTTTTTTTTTTTTTTTACTAACAAAATTTCTCAGTTACTTTCCAATTTCTCTATTTCTTTTGTTCAACTAAACCATTAGATGGATGGGGGTAAGGAACAACAAAGTGAATATACCCTCCTAAAAATTAAAAAATGTTTTAGTGAAATCACTAATCCAATTGAAAGTACCATTATCAATATTAATTATTTTTGGGAGTCCATCTCTACTGAAAATATTTATTAAGAAGTCAATAACATCTTGAGAAATAATTCTTTGAGATGCTGCAACTTCTACTCATAATGTACAATAATCTACACAAACTAAAATATAATCATTACTTTTTGATGTAGTTTTTGGAAGGTCCAATAATATCCAATCCTAATCTAACAAAAAAAGAGCTTCTACAGGAGTTCTAAACTGTCCAACAAAATTTGGAAAAGATTCAGATCTATTTAATTGACATATCTTACCTATGGAAATATACTTTTTTTTCTTTTTTATATCCAAATCATGCGTTTCTAATAATAATTTTGTTTTATTCTATTATATGTCTTTTGTAGACCTTTGTGAACTATTCTATGAACCATCCCAATAATTTTTATCTTTTCTATATAATTGCCAATTATTAATCAAAGTCTATCTCAATCTTTAATATAAGTTTTATCATCTATATCAGATAATTTTCTCTGTTAAAAATTCTTTTTTCATTAATTCTGAGATAAATTTTTCATTTTTAACTTCAGTTATGATATTTTAATAGATCATTATTCGTAGTAGTACTCCTGATTATGTTATTATTTTTATTATTATGATTATTATGATTATATTCTTCGTCTATAGCCGCCTTTATCATAATATATTCCCTTCTTTTATATACGAGACAAGACATCAGCAATGAATATTTGCTTTCAATGATTGATATATAGCTTTTACTTGTAATGTAATTGACTAAACGAAAGAAAAGACACCAACGAGCATGTTTACTAGTATTTAATTTGTTGTTTTTGATTATAGGAACTAAAAATTGATGGTCCGTATAATGACTGGTCTGAAAAGAGATATCCGAGAACATATAGTTTAAATTTATTAATATAATAATAAGTAGCTGTCCTTTCTAATTCCATAATAAGGTAATATTCATACTTGCTTAAGGACAAACCAATATAAAATATTGGATGTTCTATTTTATCTTCATATAGTTGTAATAGTACACCATCTATACCTAAATAACTAACATCCGTATGAATAACAAAGGGTCCATCCTAATAAAGATAAAATTGGTTTATTACAAAAAAGAATTCATCATATTATTAAATTAAGTTGGTAAGAAACATCAAGAATAATTAATAATGAAAAATAACTTATTTATATACATTTAATTAACTATTTAAAATATTTAGATGAAAAGTATATGAAAATAAAATAAAATATCTTTGTAAAATATAATATTAAAAATAATTAAAAATAATTAAATGAAAATTTTTAAGAGAAAAATAAATTATAAATTATGTAATAATAAAACTTATTTAAACAATTAAATTTAATGTTTTTTTAACATAAAACTAAATGAATCTAAAATAAATTTTATGTTTTGAACATAAATTTATTTTAATCACACATTATTTTATATCACGTTTACTTTTATCATGGTTATTTTCATAGTTTATAATTTATTTTCACGTGATGACAAGTTTTTAATTTTCGTTTTATTTTTTATTATATCTACAATTATTATTAAGTTTTATCTAATAGTACATTTATTATAATTTATTATCTATTATTAGACAATTATAATTATTATCTTTTAATTATTATTGTTATTATTAAAATTATAATTATTATGCTTTAATTATGAAATGATTTTAAATTTAATGTAACAGTACGTATATTGTATGTCAATGTAATTGTATTAAATTTTATTGGATAATAGTTACAGTTTTAAATTATTACATTTGAAAATAGAATTATCTTTTTTTTTTTTAAAAAAAAAAAATATATATATATATAAAATATTAAAATATTAAAATATTAAGATAATTAAATATTTTTTTTTATTTATTAGATATATTAAATATAAAAACTTTAAAAGTCACCGTCACTCACACTCACAATTCACACTTAACACTCATCAACCATCAAATTATGATGGGATCAATGCTGTTTTCTATTTTAATATATGGAATTTATATAATGTTGTGACGTGACTGTGAAGGTGTATACAGTAGAAAAAAAAAAAAAATTAAAACATTTTATATTAATATAATAAAAAAAAATTTTTTTTTATGGTTGGTTAATAAAACTAATAATAATAAAGTTTAATAGCTGAAATTAAGAGCAGTTTAAAAATAAAAATAATAAAAATAAAAATTAAATATTAAACAGAGTAAGAATGATTAAATAAAATATTAGAAATTAAAAAAAAAAAAAAAAAGGATTAATTATTAATATTTAAATAATTAATATTAATATTTAAATAATTAATATTAATGTTTAAATAATAACTATTATTAATATTTAAAGAATAACTATTATTAATATTTAAAGAATAAATAATCATCATATAATTCATAATTAAAGGTGAATAGTTAAATATTGAAGATTAATAATTATAAATTATATAATATATATACTATTGTATTGTATTGTATATAGTATAATATATTATTTTAGAGCTCAGTATTTTTTAACTTTATAAAATACCAAAAAATATTCTTATTAAAAATTTAATATACCTAAAATTAATAATATAATAAATAAATATATTATCATTATACAGTATTATATATATTATTATAATCTATTGTATATTATCAGTTAATTTCTATTGAATATAGATATAAATTTAAATAAATATCAAATAATTCCTTTTTTTTTTCTCCTACATTCCAATAAAATTTTATCATAATTTAATATTTAATATTGTTTAATATTTAATATATAAGGACATATATTAAAGTACAGTCCATTAATGTATTAGCTAATTACAATTTTAAACAAAGGTCAAGTGAATTGGAAAAAAAAAATTAAAAGTAAATTGAACATAATTATTTATATATTACACTTAACTGGTAATATATATAATTTAAATAAAACTTTATTTAGTTTTAAATTTTTATTTAAAAGATTTTTTAAAAGATGTTTAATAATACCAATATATATTGAAATATACTTTAATTTATTTAACATAAATATTCAATAGAATTATAGGATATACAAAAAATGATTAATATTTAAAATTAAGCATAATTATTAATCATTGATAATAAATAGTTATTATTTATTATTTATTATTAATTATTAATTATTAATTATTTATTATTTATTATTTATTATTTATTAATAAATACTCTTTAGTATATTTATTATTTAATCAACTCTAATATATTATAAAATAATTATGTGTAATTTAATTTTAGTCATTTCAAGTAACGATATCATAAATGATATAAAAAAATTAAAAAAACAAATATATAATAAAATTAATTAATAGAATAACAAAATTAATAACAAATATTAAAATTAAATAAAATTAAATAAAATAAAATTATTTATAAATATTAACTCTTCAATAATAAATAATAAATAATGAATAATAATTAATAATTAATAACTCAAAAATAATAATTAATAATTAATAAATAATAACTTTTAAATATTTATTAATAATTAATAAATATTAAATAATAAAATTTGTTATTCTAACTAAATATTGAAATTAAATAGAACTGTTCTGTTTATTATCTTTTAATTATTTATTTATTATTAATATTTTATTTATGACTCAGTATAATTTTAAATATATCATTATATATTATCAATATATTGTTTTATATTTAATAGAATTAAATGGAATATTTATATGTTTTTTTTAAAAAAAAAAAAAAAAAAAAATCTTTTAAATATAAAAATATTTCCCTTTTCATTTTTTTTTTTTTTTTCTCTTTTACTTCTTTTTTAATTATTTTAAAAAATTTTCTTTATTTTTTTTTTCTCAGTTTTGAAATTATTTATTATATAAAAGTTGCTAAATCTTATCTTAATATATTTAAGATTGATATTTCAATTCAAAGAGAAACAAAAGAAACAGAAAATATTTTATTAAAATAAAAGAAAATTTTATTTATTATAATCATAAAAACCAAGCAAAGAAAAGATAAATTTATTTATTTGTTTTTTCATATTCAACAATAATTTAATACTAAAACAATAGCGTATATTTAAACTTTTTAAATCAAAAAATCTTTAGAAATTATTTATTTGAATTATTCAATTATCTTTTTAAATTAAAAAAAAAAAAAAAAAAAAAAAAAAAAAAAAAAAAAATTGTTTATAAATAATTGAATAAAAACTTATTTTTAAGCCAAATAAATAATCTATAAATTGTTAATTAAGTAAATATTCTTTTTTTACCTCATCAAATTTATAATAAAAGAGAATTTAATTCATCAAATTGTAAAGTATCTAATACAAATTTTAGATTAAAATATAAATTATAGTAATAAATAATAACATATCATTTAAAATATATAACTCTTTATAATCAATAAAAAAAATAAAAACAAATAATTAAATAACATATATTATTAAAATATTATAACGTATATTTTTCACAAAATTATATAGTTCTTTTTTATCATATCTTGATTTATATATAAATTTCTATAATAAAACAATGGTAATAATTCTATAAAGAGTTATATATGTTATATGTAAAGAAAAGAGTTATAAATGGTTCTGCAATATATTTTCTATTAAAGAAGAAAATATTATTGTGGTTAATGAACAAATGATAAAATAGTTTTATAAATAAAAAATTATATTATTATAATTTTATTCTAAATTTTTATTAATATATAATTATTTTATATTTTATAGATAATTCATTGTTCTTAATTTGATATCATTTTTAAATAAAAAAAAAAAGATAAAATAATTAAGAATGTTAATAGAAATTAAAGCTGCATGCCAGTTTTTGACAAATTATATTACTTCAGAGGTCAATGAAAATCAGTCTAAACTTTTTGGCTTAATTTTAAATACTTTATTGCATGCAAAGTATATTTCTCATTGGGATGTTAAAAATCCAAGTAAAGGAAATGCTTATAGAGCCATAACGATTTTTAACGAAAGACTTGACTCTACTATATTGAGTGCAGCGCAAGCAGCTAGTATTCCAAATATAGAAAAGTATTTACCAAATGAACTTTGTTTATGGGTTGATCCACATAATGTGTCCTATAAGATCGGTGATTATGGAAATATCATTACTCTCTATGAGAGTCCAGAAAGTAAGGCCTATTCACCTAAATCTACTAATACGACAATGATGACTAATAGTGTATCTAACTCTTCTTCTAAATCTTCAAAGTCTATTCACAATAAACATCGTAATTCAATGAATGAAATTTATGTGAATAAAGGTCCTTCTCAAAATGGAAGAACTAAGAAGTACAATGGTAACAATAACAATTTTGCTATGAAAAAGAACTTATCAAACAAAGAAAATAATAACAATAACTATCCAAAATACAATCAATCTAATGCTGGAAGTGGCAAGAAGAATGAATCTCAATACCACAATACCAATAGCAACGTTAATGATTTAAATCACAGAAAGGAATATAAGGTTAAATCACCAAAGACAACCTATCAAACTAAAACTAGTCCAACACGTGAATTATCTCCAATTGCTAAATCATTAAGAGCACAGCTTATTGCTCAATCAAGATTCAATATTCCATTTCTTTTCCCAAAAGAAAATGAAGCTGCTTCAGCTAATACCAGTTCTTCTTCGTTTATGAGTGATTCTTCTTACTCTAAGCCAATAACTATGGCCCCACAGATTTTGGCTAACTAAATATTTTAGATGATTCATTTCCTAATAAATATAATGATTTATTAAATTCAAAAAAAAATTAAATAAATTTAGGGAGTTTTTAAATAGCTATTTATTTATGGAATTTTCGTTCCATGAATAATCATTGTATGAATTATGCTTTTACGATATAAATATCATCTAGAAGTTTCCCTCCCTATTTTTTAATATTATCTATTAATAAGTAATATTAAATATAATAAGTAAAGAAGAAAAATAGAGTAAAAGAAGAAGAATAAAAAATTTTATTTATCTTTAATTTTTTTTTATAAAAATCATATACTATAATTCATAATTAATTTATTTGTTAAAAGTTTAATCAAAAATTAAATAATGGTTCAGTAATATAAATGTAATATATTATTGGAGTTTTGGCTAAAGGAAAAATTATCTATAGCTATTATAAGGATTATTTAGGAGAAAAGAAAAAGAAGAAAAAAAAGGAAGAAATCAAAGAATTTACATATGAAGCTAACCTTTTTGAACATAACTAGAATTTTTTTTTCAAATAAATAATTATACCAATTCAAAAATCTTTATTTTTTAAAAGTTATTTTAGAAAAAAAAAGATAAGTTTTTTATAAAAAAAACATTTTTTTCAAATAAAAAATTAGATATTTTATCATTTTCTTTTTTTTATTAATTTTTTTATAAAATTTATTTTTGAGAAAAAACATAATATATTTTATTTTTTATTACTATAATATTTTTTATTCATTATCTTTTAATTTATTTTTTTTGACTATTTATTATATTTAATATATTATATAGCATATATAATATAAATAATCAATACCTATTTTTATTCTTATGTATAATTTACGTTTTACAAACAAAAAATAATACAATTATTATTTTATATATTATAAATATTATTAAGTTAATTATATATATAGTTTACATTTTATTATTATAAATATTTTATATTTATTTAAAAATTTGAGTCTATTTATTTTTTTTTTATATTCAATGATTAAAAATGAAAGATATTATAATTTTTAAATTAAATTATATATATTTTTTTATTTTAACATTGATTAAAAAGTAAAAAAAAAAAATTATTTACTTCACGGTAAATAATTGAAAAGAAATAATTTTTTGATTGTGTAAAAATAGCACTTTATATTTTTATTCAATCAAAATAATTAATTTAAATTAAATCGTATCATTAAATTTTCTTTTAATAATAGACTATATTTGTTAACGTTTGTTGTTATTTTATTAGATTAAATTAATAGAAGTAATAACAAAGAATTAACAGAAAAGAAAGTAACAATTTTTTTGAAAAAGCAAGTAATATATATAGTTGTATAAAAATGTTCAGTCAATTTTTAGTAAATGTTATCGATACAAAATTACATATATATTTGAAGCGTTTAGAAAATAATATCATAAAACCAATAAAAAAATTTAAATTACATGAATATATTCAAAAAAAAAAAATAGATATTATAAAAAAATTTCACAATATATTATATTATACCTTATCATATTTAATAATTTAAAAAAAAAAAAAAAAAAAAAAAAAAAGTTCGTTTAATTCAAAATAATCATCCCACGATTGGAATAAAAATGATATGTGATATATTACAAAGAATTAATTATTTTCTATAATTCATTATTTTTAAAGATACAAAAGTGATTTATTTATTTTTTTTTTTTAGTATGTACAAATATAAGTAATCAAATGTATTTGAGAATTATAATAGATAAATGAAAAAGATAAAACAAGAAAAAATCTATAAATAAATCACAATATAAATATTATATATACCCATTTATAAATTTAACATATTTAAAAAAAAAAAAAAAGGTAAAAATTATAAATATTTAGTGAGATTATAACAAAAGTTTTTTTTTCAATATACTAATAGTAATTATATATTATAACAAACTTTTATTATAATTAATTATCAAATTATATAGTTTATAAAAATAATTTTAAATTCCTTTTTAGGAAAAGGATTTAATCTTTATAAATAATTAATAGAAATAATATTGTTTTAATATTTCATATCAAAAAAAAAGTAAAGAAATATATATATATTATATTATTATATTTTTTTTTCTTCTCTATCTTTATCTTTTTTCAGAATAATTAAATAATGATAAGAAAAGAAAAATAGAAAAAAAGAAAAATAGAAAAAAAGAAAAAGAAAAAAAATTCCAATCTATAAAAAAAAAAAAAAAAAAAAAAAAAAAAAAAAATTGTTATTTTTTTTATGAATAGTAAATATTAAATAGTATATATAAAAATGTAAAAAATATCAAAAATAATATTTATAATATATATTATATATTATATATTATAATTATAAATAATATATACCTAAATATTTAATTTATTAATTTTTAAAAAAAAAAAAAAAAAATTGTTCCTAATGAAGTTTTCAAAAAAAAAAAGAAAAAAAAATGAATTTTAGTGTTTTTTTTTATTATTATTATTATTATTTTATAATTATGAATTTTGGAAGATTTTTATGTCTTTATTTTATTATTTTATTTAAATTAATACTTTAACAATGTGTAAAATTTGGTTATCTATTTTATACTTTACCGTCCTACTTTACTTTTTCATTGTAAGTTTAGTAGTAGTTGTTAACTATTAAATAAATGTTATTACAGAATACTAAAAATATATATTCATATAAATTTAAAAAAAAAAAAAAAAAAGAATCTTTAAAGATGATTTTTAATTTTTTTTATTGTAGGGTTAGATTTTTAATATAAAAATAATAGGAAATAAAATAAATAAAATTGTTTTATTATGTAGGATTTGAAGGCTTTTTTTTTTTTTTATTTTTTTTTTTTTTTTTAATTTTTATATTTTCTAATTATTTTTCTGTAACAAAAAAAAAAAAAATTAATAAAAATAGAAATAGAAATAGAAATTTTATCTAGATGATTATTATAAAATAAAATATATATATATATAATAAAATATAAAAATATAATAAAATTAAATAAAATAAAGGACTAAATCTAATTAAAACTTTTTTATATATATTTTATAAAAGATATTGAATTTAATAATAGAAATATAATTTAAATGTAAAAGTAAAATAAAAAAAAAAAAAAAAAAAAAAAAAAATATAAATATAAAATAAAATAAAATAAAGAATTAATCTAATTAAACTAATTTTTATAGATATATTGTGTTTACAAATAAAAATAATTAAAAGTAAAAATCTTTTCTTTTCTTTTCTTTTCTCTTCTTTTTTTTTATTTTTTTTTTTTTTTTTTTAATTTTTTTTAACCCCAAATATCTCTTAAATATCTTTTCTCTTTATATAAAATGTCTAAATGATTTTCGGCTTCCTCTACACTCATTTCTTGATAATGATGAAGTACTTCCACTAACGCTTCATGAATTCCTTTACACATTGATTTATTACTAAATTAAAAAAAAAAAAAAAAAAAAAAAAAAAAAAAAAAAAAAAAAAAAAAAAATATTGAAATTTTTGAAAATTTTGAAAATAAAAAATTAAAAAAATAAAAAAATAAAAAAATAAAAATAAAAATAAAAATAAAAATTTATATATATATATATATATATAAAAATAGAAATATTATATATTAATTAATATAATTTATAATTTATATATATATATATATATATATATATTAGTATAAAAAAAAAATAAAAAAAAAAAAAAAAGAATAATATCTAAAAAAAAAAAAAAATGAAAATATGAAAATATGAAAAAATGCTATATAAATTTAAAATTTTTTAAATTTAAAATTCAACTTACCCACAAACATAAATATAGGTATTTCTTTCCTTAAGTTGTCTACTTAATTCTCTACCATTTGCAGATAATTTCATGGCATCCTGAATATATTTAGGTCCATGACCTTCTCGTGATGTCGTTATCACTAAATCATTTAAAATGGCTTGCGTACATTCTAAACGCTCATTAGTGAGGGTTTGTCGCCAAAGTAGAGCATAATCTTTAATTAAACAATTCTTAACCATGGATCGACAACCGTAGAATAATAGCCAAGGAGTAGTATTGATATTACTATTAGTATTACTATTGGTATTACTATTGGTATCGGTATTGGTATTGATGGCAGTAGAAGTGGAGGTTGAGGTTCTAAGTTTAGGATGATGTTCAATGGTACCATCTTCTAAGAGATGACGTTTATATTCAATGAAACTAATGAAAGGTGCCACCCCGGTACCTGGACCGGCCATGATAATAGATTTTTCTAAGGGACAAGGAGGCAAGACAAAAGTATTCACAATTTTAGGGAAGATCGGTAGGGTCACCGAACGAGAACGGAAATTAACAATACAATCAGGAATTGAAGGATATTCCAATTTTTCTTCTAACCAACCGGTACAGAGACCATAACGAGTATGCGCCTTACCATCCTTAGAGGAGGCAGGCATCTTATAGCTTTCTACATTAAACATAAAGGAAACAATATTTGGATTATGGAAAGGTGAGGAGGTAATTGAATAGTATCTTGGAGCAATCCTACTAGAATTTTCAAGAATAGCCACAAAGGGAGGATGACATGATTTAAAAGTATATAAAATATCAAGGAGGGAAGGATATTGTGATTTTAAATGACGATAAGAAGGAGCTCCTTTTTTTATTTTTATTTTATTTTTATTTTTATTTTTTTTTTTTTTAAAAAAAATATATATATATATATAGTTATGATTGTTATTATTTTAATTTTTTAATTTAATTTAAAATTATAATAATTATTAGAAGTATTTAGTATTAGTATTGTTATTAAAAAATATTTTTAATATAATAATAATAATAATAATAATAATAATAATAATAATAATAATAATAATAATAATATATTTAATATATTTATATTTATAAAAAAAAATTACCTTGAGTAGAGCATAAGAAATAGAGTTGTTTCTTATCTTCTTTATCTGTACAATATTCGGCTAACATTCTAAGGAATGATTTTTTAGGAACAGAATTAATATTTATAAAGTATTTAAATGCTTCATAATAGGTATAATTTTTATTTAACATCACCGGTAAACCTAATAAAGAAAAAAAAAAGGATAAATTGATCATATATGATAATAATAATAATAATAATAATAATAATAATAATAATATAAAAAATAATAATAATAATAATAATAATAATAATAAAAATAAAAATAAAAAATAAAAAAAAAAAAAAATTAGTTAAATATATATTCATAATTAAATAAGTTTATTTAATAATAAATGTAATAAATATAAATATTATATATAATATAATATAATATAAATAATGATTTATCTTCAATTTTTTTTTTTTTTTTTAAATTATACATATATATATTTACTTGAACATAAATTTTCATGGGTGGTAATGGCTCTGAAACCATCCTCGGGATCAAGACCTAATCTTTTCAAGAGAGGAAGAACAAGCTTATCTGAATTAGGTGCAATAATTCCAAAGGCATAGCCAGGTTGATAATTCCAATCTAAACCAGTAATATCCATGGTGACTTGAATTGTTTTTTTAATGGCATTTCGGCTTGTTAAACATTGCGTAGAAAGAATTTTTGCTGGAAATGGATTATTTTCGGAATATTGTAGAATATTATGATCAGAATTAAGTTTTTTAGGAAGTAATGGGTAAATTTCTTGAGTTCGAGAATAATTAACGGAACGGCAGAGATTGGAGGCACTGCTAAGATTTAAATAAGAAATAGGTTTTTTAACTACATGTTTCAATTGAGTAATTTGAGAGAGTAATTTTTTATCAAAATCTAACATCACTGGTATATATTCAATATCAATGGTTTCTACTTTTTTTTCATCATCATCATCATCATCATCATAATCATCATCTTCTTCTTCTTCACTCTCCATATCCATAATACCACCGTTACCAGTAGTAATATCAACACTATCCCCTCCACTAGTTTCTGTAGTATATATACTAATATTATCCTCACTATTATTGGTGAGTTCAATACCTTCCATAATATCTCTAATTTTTTCTTCTTCGGAAGAAGTAGATGATGTGGGTGAAACCAAGGCTTCTTCCCCCTTAGATGTATTTTTTATATAATGTTTAACCGATTTAACCCAATTTTCAATAATTTCATCCAAACTATTTTATTTTTTATTTTTATTTTTTTTTTTTTTTTTTTTTTTTTAATATTATATATAAATATTTTTTAATAATGAATAAAAAATAATATTAATAATAATAATAGTAAATATATATATATATAATATTATATAATTATTATATAGTTATTATATTATTATATTAATAGAAATGGTTTTATATGTTAGTATAATATATTTATTATGAATTATATTTTTTTAATAAAAAAAATTATAATAATAATAATTATAATAATAATAAAAAGTAAATTAAATTTCAAACTTTTTAGCATCATCCCCAAAAGCCGTATCAATAACTTTTTTTGAACCAATTTCTTGTAATTTGGTATCGATATCTTTCGAGGGTTTACAGAAATAAGTAAAATAAGAATCACCTAAACCTTTTTTTTTTTTTTTTTATTGTAATTTATTTTTATTGCATATTCGTTGTTTCAGAATGATAATAAAATATATATTAATATATATATATATATAAACAATAAAAAAATAATAAAAATAGTAATAATAATTTAATAGAGTATATTTTTCCTTTTATTATATATATTATACATTTATTAAAATTCATATTTTACTATATCCCTTATTTTTATTTTATCTATTCGTATTAATTATTTCTTTTTCTTATTTTTTTATTTTTATTTTTACCTAACAAACCATATCTTTTATTAGTTAAGGAGGAAGTAATAAATTCGTCTCCACTTAATAAACCATTATAAAAATGAATAGCATTATCTGGTGGTTCACCATCACCAGTAGTAGATATAATAATAATATTTAAATGATTATCGGTATATTCGACCTTTGTATAAAAAATAAAATGAATGATAAAAAAAAAATAATAATAATAATAATAATAATAATAAAATCAATATATTTAAATATATTTTTTTATTAAATAGTCTTTATAAAATCAATTATTAAATATATATATATATTTTCTTTTTTTTCGAAAAAATAATTAATTTAAAAATTCTTAAAACTCTTTTAATTCATATTTTATTATTATTATTATCTTTATTATCTTTATTATTATCATTATTACTATTACTATATTTACTATTTTTACGTTACAAAATATAATAACAATATTAATAATAATAAGCCTCTTTTATTTTATAAAATATATTACATTTTTGTATTCATTTAATGTTAATAAAGTAGTTGGTATATTTTCACTTGATAAGTCTTTATCTAAATTTTCAGCAACATGCCTTGCTGTTCCATTCTGAGATCCATATAAAATATTAATGGATAATGGCATTCTATTATATATATTTTTTAAAATATATTTATATTCTTTAAAAAAAAAAAGCTACTTTATTATTCAATAATAAATATATATAAAAAAAAAAAAGAAAAGAAAAAGAAAAAAATTTATATTAAAAAAATTTTTTTTTCCAAAAATATTAATTTTTTTTCCTTTTTAGGTATTTTGACTTAAATTTTTACTGATCATTATTAATATCATTAATATTAATATTTAGATTATTCAATTATTTATTATTTATTATTTATTATTTATTTATTCATTTATTTATTATTTATTTATTATTTATTTATTATTTATTTATTATTTATTTATTATTCAAATATTTAACTATTTATTATTTATTATTTAATTATTTATTATTCAATTATTTATTATTTAATTATTTATTAATAAATATTCTTTTTATTATTTATTATTTATTTATAAATACCCTAATTATTTATTATTCATTATTTATTATATTATTTATTTTTTTTATTTTATTTTTTTAATTATTAAAAATAAAAAAAAAAAAATTAAAAATTAACCATTATTAATCATTAGAATATTGTTTTTTTATTTTTATTTATTTTTTTATTTTTTTTTTCATTTCTATTCTGATATTATTTGTTAGTGTTTGTGAATGGAATGAAAATAAAAATAAAAATTAAGAATTAACTCCAACTATTATACTTATTAATTATTAGAAAAGAAATTTATTAAAATATCCCTATTTTTATCGTATTTATTATTCATATTCTATTCTATCTTTTAAATCAATTATGAAAAAATCAATATTTTTAGGTGTTTCCATTTTTTAATTTTTTTTATTAGATTGTTTTTTTTTTTTTTTTTTAATTATTATTGTTGTTATTTTACTAATATTATTACTGAACTGAACTTTCAAAGTATTTTTTTACTTAATTTGTTTTTTAATTTGTTTTTTTTTTTTTTTAAATTGTTTTTTATTAATTAATCAATAATATTTTCTTAAAAATTTGATTGAAAGTATTCATATATTAATTAATGATATATTAATAAGTGACTTTTTAAATGTTTTTAAATATTTTATGTTATTATATATACTAATATTAAATATTATATTAATTATTATGTTCTCTCTTCCTTTTTTATTTTTTTCTTATTTATAAGATAATTATTGATATAAATTTTATTATTAAAATTTTTCATTATTATTATTTAGTTATTATTTAGCACTATCGTTTAATATTATTATTTAATTATTTAATTATTTAATTATTTATTATTTAATATATATATAAATTTTTTTTTTTTTTCATTTCAATCTTTTTTGTTACATTTTTAATTAATCATTATTTAATTAATAAAAAAAAATTATATCATAATCATAAAATTAAAGTTTATTTTTATTTTTATTTTATGGATGAAAACACAAATAAAATTAGAAGTGGTCTGAAATTCCTTTTCTTTTTTTTTAAATATATTTTTATATTGAATATTTATAAATTTATTACTATTATCATTATTATTAGTAGTAATATTTTTTATTTATTTATTTATTTATTTATTATTATTATTATTATTATTAATTATCTTTTTATATCCATATATCCATATATTTATATTTTTATATATTCATATTTTTATTTCAATATTTTTAAAAAGTTAAAAAATGAAAATACAGAAAAGATTAAATTAAAAAAGATCAAAATCTTTATTATGCATGAAATTATAATGAAACAATTAATTAAAATATTTAAATTAAAATTATACAAAATAACTATAATAATAATAATAATAATTAATAATTAAAAAATATTAATAATAATTAAAAAAAAAAAATATATATATATATATATATATATTATTATTATTAAAATACCTAAAATAAGAAAAAATAATAAAAAATAATTAAAATAATTTTAATTCCGTACAAAGTATTAACATATCTTAAATCATCTAAAAATATCATTATTAAAATATTATTATAAATTAATGTTAATAATTTAATATTGATTAAATATTAAAAGAATAAAATTAAATCATTGATATAAAAATTAATAGAAAACATGATAAAGAAACCATAAAAAAATATTTAATAATAATAATTATAAAATCAAAATAATAATAAATAACTGGAATAAAATAAAATAAATATATAAAGATAATAACATAATAATATTATTATTTTTCTAATAAATAAAAGTTTCATTAAAAAAAAAAATAATAATAAATTACAATAACTAATACATACAATTAACTTTTATTTAAAAAAAAAATTCCAATATATTTTTTTTTTATTTTTTACTTATTTATTATCTTTTTTTTTTATAAAAAACCATAATTATTAAAATTATAAGAAAAACTTTACACAATTAAAGAACATTATTGTTTTAGTTCTTTTTATCAAAGTTAGATTATTTAATTATTCTTTAGAAATTATATATAGTATTATTTTGTGTATTATTGAATAAATTATTATAGATTACAAAAACGTAAAAATAAAAAAAAAAGAAATAAAATATAAAAAGAAACTTTAAATGAGAAGTACTAATGTAATCAATAAAATATTAGCAAAAAGATATTCAAATCACTTTTAAATAATTTTATTACGAATACTTATTTGAAGAATATAAAGAATTATAAAAAAAAAAACAATTCATTTAAAAAGTAAAAAGAATAGTTTGTAATAATAACTTTTTTAAATGTTAATATAATTTTAATTAGTAAATATATCACTATTATAGATAATATTTTTTTTTTTCAATAAATTTTCCTTACAATTAAAACTGAAATTTATTGTGATATTTTATATATTATTTATTACTATATAATTATTTAGTTATTTATATGAAGAATAGAATTATAAAGATAAGATATTTAGTTATAATAATAATTAGTACATAATATATTAAATATAATATAAATTATTTAATACTAATTTATTATTAAAAAAAAAAGGTTTGAATATATAACCTTTAATTAAAATACTAAAGGTTAGAATTTATAATTTCATAAATAATAATTATGTATGTATTAAATTGTAATATCTATCGTACATTTTACTACATTAATTGAAATTTATTTAAGTATTACATATTTTTATCTAATATACTATTTATTTATTTATTTATTTATAAATTTTTACATTTAAATATAAATTCTATTGAAATTTATTTAGTTAATTATACATTCATTTACTCATTTATTATTAATTAAAATTTTATTTTGAAATATGAAAAAAAAATATTTAAATTATATAATATATTAGTATATATTTAAATATATTATGAAATTAAATTAATTCTTGCGTCTTAAATTATTCCCTAAACTGTAATGAAGTACAAAAAAAAAATATTTAATACAATTGTATTCATTATATATTATTGTAATATATAGAAATAAATATTAATATATTAAAACTATTTAAATTTCGAAAATTAAATAAAAATGTCAAAAAATTTTTAACATTTTTTATAATAAATAAATAAATAAATAAATAAATAAATATAAATAAATAAATAAATATATATATAAATAAATAATAATGAATAGATATACTTTTATTTAAATAAAGATAAAATAATAATAATAAATAAATAATATTTTAAAAAATTATATAATAATATTTTTTAATTATTTTTTTTTTTTAATTTTATTTATGTTTCAAATATATATATAATTTTTTTTTTTTACTTATTTTATTTTTTTTTTTTGACATTTAAATATATTTTTGGAAGGGAAGATTTAATGATTTAATAAAAGATAAAGAAAAAATAAAATAAAAATTATAATAATAATACAAAATAAAAAAAAAATAAAGATAAAAATAAAAAAAATTAAATAAAAATAAATAAGAAAATAAAATAAAACAAAATAAAAAACAAAACAAAACAAAATATAATAAACAAATAAACAGAAGGATAAATTAAAAATAAAAAAAAAAATTATAATTTAATTTCAATTTAATTCATAAAACCAATTCAAAAATGTTGCTTAATCAAGATGAAGTAAATAAAACAATAAAAGAATTAAGAGGTACTATGAAAGGTTTAGGAACTAATGAAAAAGTATATATCACAACATTTTTATTATATCATAATTATTTTCCAAGAATAAACAATTTAAATTGTCATAAAAAATTTTAAAATTAAAAGACAATTCTTGAATAAAAACATTATTTATAAATAATAAGTATTGAATTTTTAATTAATTTATATTGATTTATTATTTATAATGTTTACATTTCTTTTTTTTTTTTATTTTATTTAAAAAAAAAAAAAAAAAAAAAAAAAAAAATCAACAATTAAAAGACTTTAATAGAAATTCTCGGTAGTAAAACTCCTAAACAAATGTCTCAAATTATGTCAAGATATCATAATAGTTATGGTAAATATATAAAACTAAATTTTAAAAAATTTTAAATTTCATTTTTAATTACTATTATTTTTATTTTTAAAACAGATGAACAAACAAATAAATGAGTAATAATTAATTAGTATAATATTAAATACATATAAAATAGATTAGAATGAGTTTTAATAATTTTTTTTATTATTATTATTATTATTTTTTTATTTTTTATATAATGTCTAAAATTTTAATCATTAATATTTGTATTATTAACATATATATATAAAGGTCATACATTATATCAACATATTGAAAAAGAAGTTCATGGTTCTTTCGGTGATGTTTGTAAAGGTGTTTCTGTACCAATTATTGAATTTGATTGTGATTTAATTTACCAGGTAAATATAATAGTATAAAATATATATCATAAGTCATATAAGATTATAATATAATAAGATAAGATAAGATAAGATATATATATATATATATATATATAATATATATTTTAAAAAAAATGAAATCAAATAAAATAATTTTATAATTGTAATCATTGAAAATGCTCTTTTTTAACAAAAAATATAGATTTCAAAATTTTTAAAATTAAAATTTTAAATATATATATATATATTATTATTATTATTATTATTTAAACACTAATTTAAATTTATTAATGTTAATATTATTGTTAAATTATATTTTTTTTATTTAATTAAAAAAAAAGGCTTGTGATTTAACCTTCACAGCTAATTATACATATCTAACTGAAGTTTTAGTTGGAAGAACAAATCATGATATTAAGGCTATAAAAACTTATTACAAAGATAAATATAATAAAACCATTGAAGAAGTTATTAGTAAAAAATGTTATGGTGATATGAAAAGGCTATATTTAACATGTTTAGAGGTAACATATATTTATATATAAATAATATTTATAAAATATAATAATAAAATATAATAATAAAATATAATAATAATAATAATAATAATAACAACAACAACAACAACAATAATAATAATAAGTTTATTAATAATAATATATAATTTTTAATTTTTATTCTATATGTACATATAATAAATAATAAATAAAATTCTAATAATAAAATTTATAATATTAAAGGCAAAAAGAGAAGAAACCAAAGAATATTCTGAAGAAGATGTTGTTAATGATGTTGAAACATTATATAATGCTACTGAAGCTAAATGGAATGCTTCAGAAAAGATCGTTACGTAAATTATCTTATTTATTATTATAATAATTAAAAATTATACACATACGTATATATTTATGATGGATGAGATCATATAATAATTTAATCTGTTATTATTATTATTATTATTATTTTTTTTTATAAATATGTGTATATTTAGTGATATACTATGTCATCGTCAATTTCAACATTTAAGAAACGTATTCTATGCTTATCAAAATAAATACCATAAACCATTTACTCAAGTAATTGAAAACAAATTTATTGGTCCAATTAGAAAGAATTTTTTAATTTTAGGTAAGTAAAAAAACCAAACCAAACCAAAATCAAAATCAAAACCAAAATTAAAATTATTTTTATTTATTTATTTATTTATTTATTTATTATTATTATATTATTATTATTTATTATTATTATTATTTTTTTTTATTTTTTATTTTTTTTAGTAATTATTATTTTAACATTGATATTAATGTAATGCTTATTATCTTTATAATATATAATAGTAAAATCCGCTTTAAATAGATATCAATATATTGCTGAACAATTTAATAAGGCTATTAATGCTACTACAATTCAACATACTAAATTAATTAGATATACTATTCGTTATAGAACACCAGTTATTTTAGAATTAATTAAGGAAATTTATAATAAAAATTATGATCGTACCTTTGGTGATGATTTAAATAATGCAATGTTTGTTGATGATAGAACAAAAGAACTTATTTTACTATTATTAAATGAAAAGAGTAAATCAGATGAATTAGATAATGGTGGTAAGAGTAGAGATATTGATTTTAATTTTGATAATGCTAATGATGAAAGTGATGATGAAAATGAAAAGGAAGGCAATATTGAAGAAATTCAAATTTCAAGAGAGGATGGTTCACTTGAAACAGATCAAATTGTACAAGAAGATGTTACAAAAAATGAAAAAGAAGTAAAAGATACTCTTCAAAAGGAAGCTAAAGAAGAATAAATAAATAAAAATAAAAATATATATATATATATATATATATATGTATGTATATGTATATTTAAATATATATACTATTCTTAGAAAAAAAAAAAAGAAAAAAAAGAAATAAATAATTAATAAAAATAAAAAAAAAAAAAAAATAAATAAATAGAAAAACAAATAGTAATAAATATTTTAAGGAATGAATGACAATAATAATAATGCTAATAACAACAACAACAACAATAATAATAATCAAAATTATTTTTTTTTATTTTATTTTAATTTATTATTAATTTTTTTTTTCTTTTTACAAATAATTATTAGTACTTTTATCTATCTTCATCATCTTTATACACATGTATATATGTTAATGTATAAAAAAAAAAAAAAGGCAACAGATTTAATCATTAATAATACTATTAAAATAAAAATAATATTATTAATAAATACAAATATTATTAAAAATATTAATTAATTAATAACATAATAAATATAAATAAATAAATAATAAATTATTGTTAAACAAAAACAAAAAAATAAAAAACAAAAAACAAAAAACAAAAACAAAACAAAACAAAACAAAACAAAAAAAACTATAAAATAATAATATATTAAATAATCAAATAAATAAAAATATAATAATAATAATAATAATAATAATAATAATAATAATAATAATAATAATAATAATAATAATAATAATAATAACCTATTTTGATTTTTTTTTTTTTTTTTTTTTTTTTTTTTTTTTTTTTATTTAAATTATTATTATTTATCATCTATTTTTCATTTATATATTTATATTAACTTGATACCTTGATACTTATTAAAGTAAATATTAAAATAATTAATTAGAAAAAATATATATAATTATGACTTTTTTTTTTTTATTAATATATTTTTAAAAATGTAACCATAAAAGAAAGAAAGAAAGAAAAAAAAAAAAAAAAAAGAGGAATAATTAAAAGTTTATATATTATTGTTACTATGAATTATTTTTATTACAATAATAATTTTTTTTTTTTTTTTTTATTATTATTATTATTATATAATAAAAAAGTCTATTTTAAAAGGTGTATTTATTTATTTATTATTTATTTTATTTTATTTTATTTTTTTTTTTTATTTTTTTTTTTTTTTTAATAGATGTGATATGTGATATATTCATAATTTATTATCATTATTATTTTGAAAATTTATAAATTATTATATTTATTTATTTCTTATTTTATTATTATTATTATTATTATTATTATTATTATTATTATTTTTTTTTTTTTTTTTTTTTTTTTTTTTTTTTTTTTTTTTTTTTTTTTTTTTTTTTTCATTTAATTTACAATTATTATTAGTATTATTATTGTGCTTTTATTTTATTTTAATTTTATTTTATTTTTTATTTTTTTTTTAAAAATTATCATATAAAATACTTAAGCCTGGGCGTATTTTTTACTTATGTTAGTGATCTATATCTATCTACATCTGTATATATATATATGTAAAAGAAATGAAATTAATTTCTTAATAATCCTCTTCATTATCATCATCTCCATTATCCATTGAAAATGGTATAGTATCATGACATTTCCAGGTCTTAGTTTCTCCTTCTGTTTTCCATATTTCAATTTGAGAAATGGTAAATTTAAGTGGAAGTAGATTGTTGTAGCCTTTTTCATTCAGTATTTCATTCATAATATGCCTCTTTTCATAGGTTATAAAACTTCCATAGATTAAACTGATATGTGGGAAATAGTGATTTTGTGGGAGGCCTAAAAGTTCCATTGTTCTCTGATAGACATATTCTAAGTCTGAATTTAAAGTTATTGTTCCCAATACACATTGATAATATTTATGTCCTGTAATTACTTTATTCATACTTAGTTCAAAAGGTTCGATCATACTGAGGGAATTCAATTTTTTTTTAAGGTCCTCTAATGGTAAATCAATAGGAGCATAGAGGGTTAAATGGGGCTCAAATAATTCTGTATGATATTCATTGGAAAGCTCTGTAATGGTTTGATTAAGAATTTGATAGGCTTCCGACGTTCTGTCGGGTGTCATTAAAAGAGAAAACCCTTTAAATTCCATATTGTGTAGATTTTTATTTCTATATTTTCGTATGGAGGGTGCTTCATAGTTAAAGGCATCAAAATGCACTCCTGCAAAGTAAAAGATGACGGAAATGAAAAATAAGGCGCCTAAAATAATATTGGAAATTTGGAAAAAATATTTTATTCCTTTATCCACTTTTAATATTCCTTTTCCATACCATCCAATATCGTCATCTTCTAAAATTTCCCTTCCTTCAGTATTAAATTTTACTTTTTTATCTTCCTCTTGTGTATTCCCATTGGTTTTATTAGTAGTAGTTTCATTAAGATGGCAACTTCTGGTGTTAGCGTTAATTGCTTCTTTACCTTTACCATCTTTTTCAGTAGCGTTTGAGAAAGGCATTTGACTTCCGTACGGTTTAAAATTGTTAATATTAATGTTTGGATGAAAAAAGCTATTTTTAATATTTTCTTTTCCGTTAAGATTTAACGGAATATAACCATTTTTAAACTTTTTATGTAATTCATCTTCTTTTTCTCTTAATTCTTTGATCTTATCTTTTATTTTTTTAATCATCTCTTCCTTATTTAATTTTTTGTAGTCGTTATCTGGAGTTCCATCTGAAAATAAAAAATCATAAGTTTCTTTTTTTTCTTGTTGAGGAGATCTAGTATTTGCATTAGTATTTTGAGTGGCATCGCTATTGCCATTATTATTATTTTTATTTAAATGATTACTCACAGGCTCCCTATTATTCATTTTTTTTTAAAATAGATATATTATAAATTTAATATAAAAAAAAAAAAAATTTCTTAATTAAAAAAATATAAAATAAAATAAAACAAAACAATTTTTTTTTTAATTATTATCATTCAAATTAATTTATAATAATATTTTTTTTTAATTAAATTAAAATAATTTTAATTTATTACTTTTTGAATCTTAATTATTAATATTATATATAAAAATTAGATTATGTTTTTTAAAACAATTAACATATATATTTTTTATAATTATTATTATTATTATTATTATTATTATTATTATTATTATTATTATTATTATTATTATTATTATTATTATTATTAATATTAATCCATTATAATAATTGCAATTAAAAAAAAAAAAGCTTATTTATATATAAAAAAATAATTATAGATATTTGAATATTATTTCTTTACTATTTTTAACAAATAATAATTATAATATTAATGATAAAAGCTTTATTTTTTTTTATTAAATTGGTATTACACAACAGTAATCATATATAATAGAAAAATAGAGAAAATAATAAATATTTATCCATAATTTTTTTATGTCAATGTTATATATATATTACTATGATATATATAATATTATTTTTTATTTTTATTTTTATTTTTATTTGGGAAAACTAGTTAATAATTAATTTTAAGTTAAAATAACTTTATCAATAATGAAGATATAAATCATATTTTTAACTAAAAATTAATTTTAAAGTTTATTAGGATTAATTATTTCTCAATTTTTTGATAAAAAAAAAAAAAAAAAAAAAAAAAAAAAAAAAAAAATCTATATCTATATCAATCTATATGTATTAGTTCAAGCTAATTTAAGGGATTACATTCTTTTGAAAAATCTATGACAATTTTATTAAAAATTATTTTAATATAAATATTTTTATTTAATAATAATAGAAGTAGCTTTTTTTTTTTTTTTTTTTTTTTTAGAAATAAATGTAATTATATATTGTCCATAGTATTACATCATTTAGTAAAGTAATCCTTTAACATTATATATATATTTTTTTAAATTTTCAGAAAGAGGCTATTCTTCAGTTGATTTATTTTTCTTATATTACTTATATAGTAAATATACATTAATAATAAATAAATAAATAAATAAATAAATAAATAAATAAATAAATGAATGAATAAATGAATAAAAAAATAAAAAAATAAATAAATAAATAAAAAAATAAATAAATAAATAAATAAATAAATAAATAAATGAATAAATGAATAAAAAAAATAAATAAATAAATAAATATTTTAATAATTGAATAAATAATAAATAAGTATAAATGTAATAAATTTAATTGATTTTAAAATGAATAAAATAAAAAAGATTGAAAACTTCGGGTTATAATATAATAATATTTTTGAATTTTAGTTTAAAAGTTTATTTTTTTTTATTGGTTGTTTGTTAATTTTTCATATACTTTATAAGTTAACAGAAGTACCTTTCGCTTTTTTTTTTTTTTTTTTTTATAGAAATAGTTATATATATATATATATATATTTCATTATTATATTTTATTATTATTATTTTCAAAATGATAAAATAAAATTTTTATTTAAATATGAAAAAGCAAACAGAACATTAAATATTTAAAGTTTTTTTTTTTTTTTTTTTTTTATTTTTTTATTTTTTTATTATTAATAAAAAATATATACAATAGTAATAATAATAAATCAATAATCAATAATAAATAATTGAATTATAAATAATAAATAATAAATCAATAATAAATCAATAATCAATAATCAATAATAATAAAATTTATAATTAATAATCATAATTTAAATTTTATTTTATTGTTTATTTTTTGTATTTTTTTTTTTTTCTATTAGAAAATTTCCAATTTCTTTATGGAAAAGAATTTTTTTTTTAATAAAAACATAAAAAGTACAGTTAAAAAGTTATAGTTTATAAAATAATTTATTTTAATTTTAATTTTATTTTATTTTTTATTTTAGTTTATATTTATTTTATTTTATATTTTATTTTATATTTTATTTTATATTGTATTTTATATTTTATTTTATATTGTATTTTATATTTTATTTTATATTTTATTTTATATTTTATTTTATTTTATATTTCATATTCAAAGTAGGAAAAAACTTTTTTAATTAAACAAATTTTATTAATTGAATTTTTAAAAAAGATAAAACGTTTTATTTATATTATAAAAAAATTTAGTATAGGAACAGTTTTTTAATTATATTTTTATTATTTTTTCTTTTTATAACTTTTTATAACTTTATATATATATATATATATATATATATTTTTTTTTTTTTTTTTTTAAAACTTTAATTATATTTATATTTATAATTGTAAAAGATATAATATAGTAAAAAATAATTATTATAATAATATAATAATATATATATATATATTTTTTAAACTTAATATTTTTATTTTTAATGGAAAATAAAAAAAATAAAAAATAAAAATATTTTATAATTGCCATTAATTTAATTATTTTTTAACTTTATATTCCTTTTTTTTTTTTTTTTTTTTTTTTTTTTTTTTTTTTATATATATATATATATTCCTATTATTATTAATATTAACAATAATAATATTATTATTTATATTCTTTTTATAATCGTTAATATTTTTGCTTAATTATTTTTTTTTTATTAAAATATTTATAAACTTTTATCTTTTCTTATACGTATATGTAAAAAAGTAATAAAAATGAAAAATGAGGTAATGATATAAATTTAAATTATATACCAAATCTATATATAATTTTGAATTAATGCTTATAGATACTTAAATATAATATTTTAAAAAGAATATTAATTCAATTATAAAATTTCTTTTAATATATATATATATATATATTTATTTAAACAATTCAATGATATATTTTAGAAAAAGTATAGAATTTATATATCTTAATCGACTAGAAAATATATTGTTTAAAATATTATTAATTACTAGTTTCATTATATATCATGTAAATTCATTGAAAGTACTAGTTCAGAATGAAGATGAATTAATAGAAAGTTTAAATACTATATCTACTGATTCATTGATTATAGATATAGGAAATACAGAAATAGAACTATCTGAAGATTTAATAATAAATAATAATAAAAAATCAATAACTATCAATGGACTTTCAAGAGAACTATCAATATTAAATTTTAAAAACATTACTAATGGATTTTTTTTCGAGAAAACTGTTAAAGAAGTAAACTTTTTTAATTTAACAATAAATGGTTATTTAAAATTTAAACATAATCAAGTAATCTTTGAAAATGCAGATATAAATGGTTCATTGGATTTATTATCAGAAGGAGAAGAAGTACCGAACAATGAATCTTTTAAAATGAATAATGTTAATTTTAATGCCATATCAAATGATGATTTATATCAAAATAATGATTTATATTGTATAAGGTTAAATGGAAATGTTATCATATCGAATTCCAAATTTACCGGAAATTCATTCTGTAAACGTAATATTATTTTTTATACAGGTCAAAATATAAATTCATTAACTATTACACATTCATATTTTGATGGCGATTACTCAACTGCAATTATTAAAATTGAATATTCAAAGAAAGCAGCTATTTCATTTTCAACGTTTACAAGAGGAGCTTCCATTTATAAAGAAGGAGGGTAGAATATCTTAGATTTTAATAATATTATTTATTTATTTAATGTATTTTTTTTTTTATTATATATATATAGTATTATTTTTAAATTAAATCAATTAAATCAATAAAATCAATTATATTTATATATATATACTTTTAATATTACTAATTTATAATAATAATAAATATATATATATATATATATGAAAATTTTTTAAAAAACTAAAGAGGAGCAATTCGTGTTCGTGAAAGTTATATATCTATTAATGATTGTTCATTTAATGATAATTATTCATTTGAAAATGGAGGATCAATAGATATTTATGATACTTATAAAACTAATATCTATAACATTAATGTATATAATTCAACTTCTAAAGGAGCGGTATAAATCTAAAAAAAAAAAAATTTTTTTATTAAATATATGTATTTATATTAATATTTAAATTTATTTATTTTTTTTTTTTTTTTTTTGAAATATCATTATAATTAATAATAATAAAATTAATAATAATAATTAATAAATTAATTAATTAATAGTTATAATAAAATTAATAATAATAATTAATAATGATATTAATATATTAATAATATCAAATAATAATAATAATAAATAATAATAATAACAATTAATTATTGATTATATAATAAGGGTGGTTTTTTATATATATATTCATCAAGCTATTATGAATCAAAAGTTAATATGTATAATATAAGGCAAAGAGGTGTTGGTAATAATGGAAAGGTTTATTCAACGATTGGTGGACTGGTTACTAGGTAAAATATATTATATTGAATATATTTATATTTGTTACGTATAAATAATAAATTATATGAAAAAAAAAAAAAAAATAATAAATATAAAAAAATTCCTTATTTTTATTTATATTTATATTTTATATTATTTTATATTATTATAATTTTATTATAAATATCAATAAATAAATAAATAAATAAATATTATAATATAATGATATAATTTTATTTTATTTTATTTACCTTTTTTTTTTTTTTTTTTTTTTTTTTTTTTTTTTTATATAATGCTAAATAATTTATATTTATTTATAATAAAGTGTTGAAGGTTATTCAAGTTTGTATATGGAAAATTTTTATGGTGAAGATTTAGTTAGTAATACTGGTATCGGTTTATTTACTCTTGATCAAAGTGCTTCAATTGAATTAAAGTAATAACACTAAATTATTATAATGATATTAAAATAAATAAATAAATAAATAAATAAATAAATAAATAAATAAATAAATAAATAAATAAATAAATAAATAAATAAATAAAAAAAAAAAAGATTTATACTGATTATATTATAAATACATATTATTATTATTATTATTATTATTATTATTATTATTATTATTATTATTATTATTATTATTATTATTATTATTATTATTATTATTATTATTATCTATTTAATAAATATTTTTGAATGGATATGAATAAATCTATTATATATATAAAAAATATTTTTAATATTAATAGAAATGTAGAGATTCATAGAGTTTCTTCGTCACGACTTGGGGGTTTGTTATTACATACATATAATGAATTAAAAGGATCAAGATTTAAAATGACAAATGCAACACTTACTGATTTTTATCAGTATCATGAAAGACTTTCATCAACTTTTATTTGGATTACAAAATACGTTAATGTTTCACTAAATAAGTAATATATATATATGCAGTTAATCTAAATAACTAAATCGTTTGTTGACGATATGAAATTTAATATTGATATTGATATTAATATTGATATTATTATTATTATTATTATTATTATTATTATTATTATTATTGTATATATATATATTTTTTTTTTAATATTTCAATATATCTAATCCTTTATTTCTATATTAGTTGCTATTTGTATGGCTTTACTGGAAGAAATTCAGTGTAATATATATATATATATATATTTGTTTATTAAAAAGAAGCTTAATATTTTATATTAAACTTTTAATCTATAATATTATGCCATAATATACAATTAATTATTATATAATTAGTTTAATATATCATTCAAGTCCATCATATATTGAAATAAATAATTTTGTTCTCGATGGATATTACAATACAATACCAAATTATTTAATTTATGGTCAAAGTTATTCTGAAACAGAAAAAGGTGGATATATAAATAACAAATCATTTATGTTATTATTCATGCTATTATTATATGTTATTTCACATATATACAAAATATATATTTGTGAAGTATATAATAAAATTATACAGTAACGACAACAACGATAATAATATTAATATATATATATATATATATATATTTTTTTTTTTTTTTTAAATAAATATAATAATATAAAGTTTCTTTAACTTTAAATAATGTTAATCTGACGACAATTTATAATTCTAAAGGTATGAATATAATAATAAAAAAATAATAAATACGAATTCATTTAATTCATATATATATGTTTTATTTTATTTTATTTTATTTTTTTTTTTTTTATTTTTTATTTTTTTATTTTTTTTTATTTTTGAACTAAATGTATATATATAATTAGCAATATTAAAATATGATACTGGAGACATAAACATATTTTCTTCATCGGTATACATTTTTATTAATTTATTTTTTTATTATATTTATTTTTATTTTAATTTTGATTTCTTTTTAATTTTAATTTTACTTTATTTTTAATATTTAAATTTCATACCCATTCATTGTTAATGCTATATTTATTAATATTTCAATAATTAGTTTAAAGATATATATAATTGTGACGAGGATGATATATGCGATAGTAGTATCGTTATTCTTGAAAATTCTGTGACTATGAATATTGAAAATTCAAACTTTGAAAATATATATACAAGTAATATATCAGAAAAAGAATAACTGAATTCTTAACTTGAAATTAAATAATTAATAGTTTTTTTTTTATTTTTTTATTTTTTTATTTTTTTATTTTTTTATATACATATATGTATATATAATATATAATATATATTATTATTATTATTATTATTATTGTTATTATTATTGTTTTTTATACATTTTTATTAATTAAAATACAAATTTTGATAAGAGAGAGGATTTAGAACAAATCTATATGCAAAAGTTACAATTGAAAATTCCAATATTGTGAATAATGAATTTAATAAAGGATTTATAGAAATCGATTCGGATGATTATTTATATGGTATTTTTACAATTAAAAAGTCAAATTTTAAATATAATCGTGGATATAATGGTGTTATATTAAATATTATAAAGTTGGATTTAAACTCAGAAATTGTTTATTATGATTGCGTATTTGATGGAAATATCGCAAAAAAATACGGTGGTGTTGTTTACTCTAACAGCTTATATAGTGATGCTAATATATTTTTTAATAATTGTATTTTTAATGAAAATAAAGCATATTTAGGTATATGAATAATATAATACATAAATACATAAATAAATAAATAAATAAATAAATAAATAAATAAATAAATAAATAAATAAATAAATAAATAAATAAATAAATAAATAAATACGTAAATAAATACATACATACATACATAAATAAATAAATAAATAAATAAATAAATAAATAAATAAATAAATAATAATAATTAATATTAAAATAATTATAATAATAATAAATATATAAATAATAATAATTTTTAATAATAATTTATAATAATAATTTATAATGATAACATATAATGATAATATATAATAATAATAAATAAATAAAAATAATGATAATAACTGGTATTATGTATGTAAACACATTTAAAGGAAATATTTCATATAGTCTTGAGAAGAAACATGAACCATATTTCACAAATGTAGATGATTTAAGGAAAGTTAAAGGATCATTTGTAACGAATCCTACTAAGATTAAACTTTTAAATTCAGTTTCAACATATTCAATAATATCTGGTGAGAAATTACAAGATAATATAGACTGTAATGATAATATATAAATTTACAATAATTTTTTTTATATTTATTTTATTTTATTTTATTTTTTTATTTTAATATTTTTTCTACTTTTTATTTTATTTTATTTTATTTTATTTTTATTTTTTTTTCTTTTTAAATTTATTATATAACTCTAATTATTTATGTCTATATCTATACTTATTAGGTAAATTATATGATGATTATGATAATGGTATATATATTTATTTATAATTATATTTATATTAAAATTTTTATATTAAATACAGAAATTATTATTACTATTATTATTATTATTATTATTTTTATTTTTATTATTATTATAATTTATTTTTTTGCTTAAAATCGTTTTTATTTTAATATATGTATATATATGTTTTATAGTATGCGAAATAAAGTCTGATTTATCAACATTAAAGATTGATGAATTCATATTTTATGATGTTGAAATAAATGATACCTATAATGCCGTAATTTATGATCATTCCTTGTCATATTGTAGAGATAATGTTTGTTCATTTCCGCCAATAAAAAGTAAGAAAAAAAAAATTAATTAAATTTTTTCATTTTTTATTCTTATTTCCTTTTTTTATATTTTTATTTTCATTTTAGAATATAAAGTACTTAATAAATTCTAATATATAATTTATAAAGTTATAGGAAATCCAGGGAATTATAAACTAAAGTTAAAATTAAATTCATATGGTAGATATTATTATATTATTTATAGAATTTATATTAAAAGGATTCTTTTTATTATTATTATTATTATTATTATTTTTTTTTTTTTTTTTTTTTTTTTTTTTTTTTTTTTTTATTACTTTTTTTTATTATATTATATTAAAAAAAAATAATAATAAATTTACACAACAAATGAATATATTATATATATTATTAATTTATAGGACCTTTTTATGAGTTTGAAAATAATTCAATTGAAATTAATTTGAAAATTGAAGAATGTGACGTTGCCAATGGATATATATTTCAAAATGTACATAGTGAAATAAATTTAAAATCATGGTATGGAAAAAAAAATTATTTTATATATAGTATTAATTTTTATTATCTTACATATTACTTTAAGTTTATTGATATATTAATATAAAAACATTTAATTAATTATTAGTTATAAACCTAAATGCGATCTTTCATGCAATCAAGGAACATGTGTTAATATTAATGTATGTGATTGTACTGCCACGAAACTTTATGGATTACAATGCAATGAACACTATAAATTAAGAAGAAGTAAACTGCTAACAGTGTTCTTTTTATTACTATCTTTCATTTTGACAATTTCCATAATAGTAATATTATTTCTTACTTTAACGTATAAAGATAATATGATATTTAAATTAGGTAAAATATTCAATCAATTTGGAAAGTTTAAACTAATTATTTAAATAATAAAACTACTATAGAAGCCTATATATTCAATATAAATAATATATACAAAAAGTATATACAAAAAGTATTTATATATATATATATATATATATATTTTTTTTTTTTTTTAACTATTAGCAAATATTAGGTTGTTAGTTATAATAATAGTTGGATTAATTTTTAATTCTAGTTATATTATTTCTTTAACATTTGAAAAAAGTTCAAAATTTCATTGCATCGTTTTATATTTATATAAAAATATGGTAAAAAACCAAAAAAAAAAAAAAAAAAAAAAAGCAAATATACTAAATTATAATTAATATTATATATATATATTTTACATTATATACTATTATAATCTAATTAATTAATTTAATATTTAAAATAAATAATTAATAAAATAGGGGTTTTCATTAGTTTTTGGATCAATTATTGCAAAAGCATATAGTTTATATACAATGTAATAAATGATATTATATATATATATATATATTTATTTCTTTTTCTTCTTTTTTTCTTCATATTATTATGGTTATTTGTCTTTTTTTTTTTTTAAATTATTCTTAAATCATTGTAATTGCCTTTTTTTTTTTTTTTATTTTTTTTATTTAAATAAATTATAGATTTATAGGAAGGAAACTGAGAGCTGTTAGAAGAAAAAGAATATATTCAATAGTGTTGGTGATATCAATATTTCATTTATTTATAATCACTTTTTGGATAATTAATGATGAAGTGGATTTAGTATTGGCATATACAAACGATTTAAAACAATACAAAAAATGTTTATATCCTATATCAAGAAGAATAAGGTTAATTTAAATTGTTAAATATGGAATAAAGAATAAAAATTGAAATAAAATTAACCTTCATTTATATTTTTAAATATATACTTATATATCATTCTAAATTATTTTTAAATAAATAATTAAAGTATTCTTTTCAATATGATGATTTTATGTATTGGTTGTATTTTATCTTATTTAACAAGGCATGTAAAAAATAATTATAAAGAGGTATGAAGTTTTTTTTTTTTTTTTTTTTTTATTATAATTATTAACATTTTATTAAAACAAAAAATTATGTTTTTTTTGCTATTATACTTTATTTTATTATAATTATTAACATATTATCAATTTTTTTTTTTTTTTTTTAGAAAATAACCGTTCCAATATATACATATGTAGTATTAATGATACTGATGGGGATTACAGATCTTGATTATGATTTTCCTATAATTGTTCAAGATTTATTAAATGTACTTGGTACTTTCATAAATACATCAGTTATACTATATTATATATATATTGTAAAACTTTATAGTATATACATAAAAAAGAAAATGAGAAAGAGAAGAAGTGCAGTAGAAAAAATAAAACATATGAAACGTCCTCCTGTATTTGTAATGGATTATTAAATAATTTTTTTTTTTTTTTTAAAAAAAAAAGTAAATATTTATAAATAAATTATTTTATTTTATTTCAATTATTTTACATTGCACTTACATTATCTTTAAATGCAATGAGCAAAGATAATAAATATGTAAAAAACTATTTTATTGATTTATTATCTAATGTTTAAATAAATATATATCTTAATAAAAATTTGAAAAGTATGTTAATACTAATACATAAATCTATGTTTATTATCTTAATTATTATTTATATTAAGTAAATTCTATTTATTTTCTATTTATTATTTATTTAAAAATTAATTATTATAGTTTTTTAGTTAAAAAAATATTAATAAATATCACATGATAACAATATATCAAATAATTTACAATTATACTTTAAGCCATTTTCAATATATTTGTAATATTAATGTGGCGTAAAGTAAATAGAATATTTATTAATAAGAAATGAAAATGTAACCCGTTTCATATAATGAAATAATAAACATCAACTAATTTATTTTTATTTTATTTTATTTTATTTAAAATAAAGAGATTAAATTAATTAAAAATAAAGTTATATTAAATTTTTGATATATCTAATTAAAATTGAAATCGACCAATTATAATATAAACTTATTTATTAATTTATTTACTATGAACTCATAAAAATAAAATTTAAAATTTAGTGTCACGTCACAGTCAGTTTAACAATTAGGAAATTAAGAATAGAATATCTTTTTAATATAACAATTATAAAAAAAAAAAGTTTATATAAACTAAATATATGATCACCTTCATTTTTTGTTATATGTAAAAACACTAATTTTTAGGATTTATGTCTGTATGCTATTAATTAATCAAAAGATAATTTATCTTATATATCTTTAGAGAAATTATTTTTTTTTTTCCCCTCCCTCCCTCTCTCTCTCTCTCTCTTTATATTGTGTTAATATTTATATTTAATAAAAGTTTAATTAGATTTTCTGTATCTTTGATAAATTATAATATTATTTGTTTTTATATATATTACTAATAAATATTTTAATATATCAATTAATAAAATATTAATAAATAATAAATAATAATAATAATAATAAAAGTAAGAATAATAGTAATAATAATAATGATAATAATAATCATGATTATAGTAATATCATTTATTCAAAAAAAAAAAAAAAAATTAAAATAGAAATAGAAATAAAAATAAAAATAAAATAAAATGAAAGAATATGTATTAATTAATGATGTTAATGAATAAAATTCATAAATGTTTTTTTTTTTAAAGAACATTTATATTTGAAAAACTATTTCAATAATAAAATAAATATATATATATAATAAAAAATAAATGTATATATATATATATAAATTTCTTCTTCTTCTTCAAAAAAAAAAACATTATTTATTAAATGAAATATTTAACAATTATTAAATGAGTAATAAAATTATAAAATCAACCAATTATAACAAATTAATCAAGTTAAAAATGATAGTTTAATCGATTCTTTATAATTTTTATCACTTTATATATTATGAGGAAAAATTTTCCACTGGTGCTATAGATTGACGGACGGAGAAGTGTTACAACTATTACTAATAAATTTTAAAAAAAAATTAATTATTATTTTTTTTTTTTAATAATGTTATTAATAATAAATAAGTGAAATCAATAATTAATAATTTATAAATCATTAATAATAAATAATAAATAATAATAAAAAAGGGTGAAATGTTTACAATAGTGTAAAACAAAAAAACAAATATATATATATATATATATATATATAAATGTATATATTATATGGATCTATTTTTTATTGTTTATCATCTCTAACATAAATATAATAATAAAAGTGCTTATTATTGTTGACTTTTGAATTGGGTTATTAGTAATTATTAATGAAATAGTGTTAATCCTTGTATACAATTTATATAAAAGTATATAATTAATATATACATAACTGTTATGTATACAAATACACAATATATTCATATCTATATATTTATATTGTATATAAATTAAATTAAATTAAATTAGGTTTATACATTTTATACATATTCAAATATTCAAATATTGATATATGTATATATTCATTCCTTCATATATTGATATATTCATATATTATTAGTAATAATAATAGAAATAAATATAAAATAATATAAATATAAATCAAATTATAAAGATTAAAATGCTATATGAGGAAAAAATATTAAATGAAATGAAAAAAAGTTTTTTTTTTTTTTTTTTTTTTTTTTTTTTTTTTTTTTTTAAAAAAAACCTATTTAATTAAATTATAATTATAATTAGATTAGGATTAATTAAATAAAAATAATTATATTTATATATATAATATAAAAGTATATATAAGAGAACTTTTTTCTTTCTTTCTTTCTTTTTTTTTTTTTTTTTTATTTTTTATTGTTATTTTCTTTCAAACTATATTTATTTATTATTTAATAAATATAAAACAAATAAAATAAATAAATACAATTAACAATATAAAAAAAAAATTATTAAAATGAATTGTAAGACTGTCACTTTAAATACTGGTGCTAAGATGCCAGTTATTGGTTTAGGAACTTGTAAATATAAACAAAAAAAAAAATATTTCATAATAATTAGAAAATATGAATAAATAGAATATACTAATAATAAATAAATATATATATAATTATCTATTTTATTAAAATATTAAAATATTGAATTATACAATAGTTTTATCTGAATCAGGAAAAATTGTTAGTTCTGTTAAGACAGCTCTTAAAATTGGATATAGACATATTGATTGTGCCTTATATTGTAATTATTTTTTTTTTTTTGATAATAATAATAAATAATTATTTATTTTTTAATTAATATTAATTTATTATATTTTAAATAATATTAATTATATGTTTTTTTAATAATAATAATAATAATAATATTATTATTATTATATATATATATATATATTTATTTTTTTTATTATAAACTATATACAAAAAGATTTAAATGAAAAAGAAGTTGGTGATGGTATTAAAGAAAGCTTAAAAGAAAACATAGTTAAACGTGAAGATATTTTCGTTACTTCTAAATTATGGAATAATTATCATCGCCCAGAAATGGTTCATAAAGCTATTGAACAAACTTTAAATGTAGGAATTTTTAAATTATAAAAATTTTTATTTATTTATTTATTTTTTTAAATTATTATTTATATTTTATTTATTTATATTTTATTTATTTATATTTTATTTATTTATATTTTATCTTTAAATTTTTTTTAAAAAAAAATATATATGTATATATATATTTATATGTACGTATATTTATTTTTATAGGATTTACAATTAGATTATCTTGACTTATTTTTGATTCACTGGCCAATTGCTCAAAAGCCAGACCATCCAGAATTTGGTGAAGAAATGGAAGATATTCCTATTATTGATACTTGGAGAGAAATGGAAGTAAGTTTTGTTGTATATATATACATATATATATTTTTAAAACAAAAATATTTATATATAAATATTTGTAAAATAATAATTATTAATAGTATATAACATAATATATTCAAATTAAAAATATTTATAAAATATTTTATTATTATATATAATATTTATATTTTTTAAATTATAAAAAATAAAGAAATTATATAAATCCGGTAAAGCTAAAGCCATTGGTGTTTCTAATTTTAATATTGATTTATTAAATGATTTATTAGCAAAGGCTGAAATTAAACCAGCAGTTAATCAAGTAAATAATTTTATAAAATAATTAAAATAATTAAAATATATATATATACAATAAATATTTATTAATATTTTTTTATATTTTTATTTAATATTATGATATTTTTTTATTAATTTTATACTATTTTATATTATTTTATATTATTTTATTTATTTTTTTTTATTCAAAATATATAAATATTTAAATATTTAAACTATATATTTATATATATAAAAATAAAAGATTGAAAGCCATCCATATCTTCCACAACACAAATTAGTTAAATTCTGTCAAGATAATAATATTCAAGTTACTGCTTATTGCCCACTTGGTCGTGGAAGTGATACAAATGTTCTTATTGATCCAATTATTAATGAAGTTGCTAAAAAGAACAATATGACTCCAGCTCAAGTTGCTCTCTCATGGAATGCTCAAAGAAATGTTATTGGTAAATATTACTTAAAAATTATTTATTATTATTATTATTATTATTATTATTATTATTATTATTATTATTTTTATTTTATCTATTTATATATAGTTATTTATTTATTGTTTCAATAATATTGAGCAATTGTATTTTTTTGGTTCATATTAATAATATATATATTTATTTATTATTTATTAGTTATTCCAAAGTCTGTTACTCCATCTAGAATTGAAGAAAACTTCCAAATTAAAGAATTACCTCAAGAAGATGTTGATAAGATTAATAGTATTACTCATAGAGTAAGAAGTGTTGATGGTGAACTCTTGAAAAAATTAAAGATTTTCACTGATTTTGGTGATTTTTAAGATAAAATAATTAGTATAATAACTAAAAATTAAAATTAAAATTAAAATCAATACAGAAAAAAAAAAAAATAAAATGAATAAATGAACGACTACATTATTTTTAAGGGTTATATTTTTTTATTACTTTAATCTTAGATCTTTATAATAGTAATAATATTAATAATAATAATAATAATAATAAAAAGTTTAAATATTTTTTAATATAAAATAATTTATATTTCAATTTATATGAAAATAAAGTCAAAAAGAAAAAGTAATAATCATTTATTCATAGCATTTATGATACATTGCTATATAAAATTACAAATAGATAAACTATTTATTGAATCAATGTAAAAAAAAAAAAAGAAAATAATAAAAATAAAAAATATTTTGTACATTTATAAAATAAATAAATAAATTTAAATACAAACAATAAAAAATAATTTAGAAGTTTGTTTGTGAAAATTTAGTAAATTTGGATATTCATAATAAAAATATACAAATAAATATATATATTGCATCACAAATAAAATATATAATAAACCCATTTCTAAATAAATTCAATAAAATAAGTAATTATTAACATTTTAATTAAAACCTTTTTAATAATAAATAGTGCATTATTATTCAAAAAGTTAACAATAATATTAAAAAATTTTTAAATTAATTTCTAAAAGAAAAAAAAGAAATATTTATACATAGTAATATGTATCAAGGCATCCCAGATAACATCATAAACTCATACAAAGAATAATTTACAATGAAAAAAAAATCCGGGGAATATGATATTTACTAGATCACCGTGCAGGAAACCTAATAAGGATTTCTCTTGCAATCTACCAGGAGAGTCGATATCACTTTTTTTACTCTTTCAGACAATGACTCGCAGAAATGATTGCGTTTAAATATGTATAGAGAAAAAAAAAAAAATATAGAAATGAAAATAATTATGCTTATATAGTAAAAATTTTTATAAAATTTAACCAATCATATTAGCATATAATTCATCCATCAAAAAAATGTTATTTTTTTTTTTTTTTAAATTTTAGAGATACATTTTTAAATTATTAATGTAATGTAATAACAAAATGTATACATTTAATTTACTATAACTTAATTGTTTGATATTTTTGATTATATTTATTTACATTATAATCAAAGTAATATTTTTTTTTTAATTTTAACTATAATTAATATTTTCTCGGTAGGAGTATCCTTGTACTATTATGAAAAGTTGGAAGCGACACATAAAAAAATATTAAAGATTAAAAATTTAATTGACTAAAACAATTTTTAAATATATATATTATTTTTGATTAAACATTTCTTATATCACATTTCATTAAAAAAAAACATTTTTTTTTTTTTGTTTCCAAATTTTTTATATATATATATATATTTTTTTTTTTTTTTTTTTTTTATTATAATTATTCATTAATTAAAATAGTTTCTTTTAATAGATTAATAAATTTTATTAAACTTTATTTATTTATCATGAATAAAAAAAAAAAAAAAAAAAGGTTAAGAAATTTAGAAACCAGAAAATGAACCATTTTTCAATTTTTTTTTTTTTTTTTTTTTTTTAGTTGCCCTTATCCCTTCATTTGTTGGTCTTCTCATTTGGTTTTATGAAGTCGGTGTCGTGAACGTCGTCCTTGTTATGGATGCTTACCCTAGATGACATCTCTAAAAAAAATTGGATATACAATATAAGAAGTAAAAGAGAAGTTGGAATTGTAGTTTTTAACCACTTAAAGAACCACTTTGATGTTAAAAAAAAAAATACTTCAAAATGGATTGTTCACCTGAATATAAGTACCTCATTATTAAAATTATACGATAATCACAGTATAATTCATTTATCCTCCACCCTAATAAAATCCTGATGAATTAGAAAAAAAAAAGATCAGAATGTAACACTGTATTAAAACAATTCTAAGATATGACAATCTTAACTTAATTTAAAGTATTAGCCATATGCCATTAAAAAATGTAGCTGATGTAAAAAAGAAAAAAAAAATATTATTCCTCATAAAGGTATAACAAATAAAAATTCCTGATTTAGAGTGATATGGTCAAAGGACATTTAATATTAGATAGGATAAATTGAGATTACCTATGATAGACAGGAAAATTTAAATATATTAAAATATGTTCAAGCAAAAATAATAATAATAAAAAAAAAAACATGGTTTTTATACCGGCAAGACAAAGTTAAATGATTGCTATTTTTTGGATATAAAAGGTGCTTATTTAAACTCAGAAAATCAGTACTGATATATATATATATATATATACCGAGATTTCTTCATTATATCTATATTAACGGGGAAGGATACTGTAGAAATTAAATAAAACCTTGTATGGTCCAAAATAAACTGGTAATATTTGATATGAAGAAATAAATAACTCTTTAAATTAATAAAATAGGATTTACTAAGGATCTATGCTGATATACAATATTTATTATAAACCTATTGACAATACTGACATGATCGATATGGACTTATGGGTTGATGACATGATCATCATGGATACTAATGATAATATTCGAAATACAATAAGAAAAAAAATTTTTTTTAAGGAATTATATACTATTTCTAAAGTAAAAGAAATTCATGGTATATTAAGGTATATAAAAATCACCAAAACAGGGGTTAGGACCAATACAAATATATATTAAATATAGATTAAAATAAGAATTGCTTTTTTTTTTTTTTTTTTTTTTTTTTTTTTTTTAGTTTTTTTGTAATAATATATTTATGGAAAAAAAACAATCCTTATTCAGATATAACAGTTAATGATAAGAATAAACTTGAAATAGATCCTACAAAGTACAGATCAGCTTTATAGGGTCTCTAATCCAATTAGCAAGATATACAAGTGCAGATAATCAGTGAAACGATAAGCAAATTGTCCACGAAAAGGAATAATCCTAAGGTGATGATTCGATGCTTTAAAAAGTGGAAAGATTCTTCTTATATTATTTCTCATTTAGTTTAAAAATATTCCAAAAATTTCACATTATTCATGAATAAAAAAAAAAAAAAAAAAAAAAAAAACAGGTAGATTAACAATATGAAAAACACAATTTTTAACGTCCTGTATCTCTTATCCCTTTCATGGTGGAAATGCAATAATACAGTATATGAAATCTTAAAGATCAGCTTAGGGAGAAAGAAATCGTTTTATTAATAATATCTTTTAATCACCTTTCGAGAGAGAGTCCATCACAAAATATGATGATCATATTTTGTGATGGACTTGAGGAATCCCTTACTAATGTTATACCTATTATGATTAGAGTTTTTTTTTTTTTACACATACTGATCAATTTTGTATATTATTAGACTAACGGCGAAAAACGAATAAGACAAAGAAGAAATTTCTGATACAGAATTGAATGATAATTTTTATCGACATTGATGAATGGAAAAGAATAAGAGATCTTTTCGTCCTCGAAATCTCGAAAATTCATAAGTTAATTTTTTAAATATTAGATGTTAATTTTTTTTTTTTTTTTTTTTTTTTTAAACTAGGAATAAATTTTATTTAATAATTTTTATAAAAATAAAATGCATGAAATTTTTTTAAAGTTTTTATTTTTTTCTTTAGAAGCATATAAAAAAACAAAAATTTAATTTTAATATATCTATCTATCTATCTATCTATATTTTTTTTTTTACAATAAATATTAGTGAAAGTGAATAATTCAAAAAAAAAAAAAAAAGAATAATTAAAAACAGATTAATAGAGGAAAGAAAATTTAATTTATATATTATTTTTTTTTTTTTTTTTGAAATATGGAAAATATTATATAACTTATATTTAAATAATATTTAATATTTATTAATATATATATATATAAATATATAAATCAATATATATAAATTAAAAAATTATCATTAATCTCTATAATAAAAATAATAAAAAAAATTGTTATTATTATCCATATATAATAAAAATAATAATAAAAAAATTATAATTATATATTTAATTCTTTATTTATTATGGGTTGAACTTTGAAAATAGTTCTAAAATTATAAATGATACAATAAAATTTATTTTTGTTTAGGTTCTTCATTATGGCATAAGCTATTTGTTATCTTATCTTAAATACATACATACATACATACATACATACATACATACATACATACATACATAAATAAATAAATAAATAAATAAATAAATAAATAAATAAATAAATAAATAAATAAATAAATAAATAAATAAATAAATAAATAATAATGATTGATAAACTAATTAATTAAAAGAAAATATTATGAACCGGTTGCCTAGGTTGAAAAAAAAAAAATCAAAAAATCAAAAAAAAAAAAAAAAAAGATATATTTAATGAGAGATATATATAATATTTTACAAATTTGTTTATATTTTATTTATTTATAATTATATTATTAATATGTATATATATATTTTACATTAATTTAATTTTTTTTTATTCTATACTATTTTTTTTTTTTTTTTTTTTTTTTTTACATTATAATTATTACTATTATTATCATTATTAATTTAATTTAATTTAATTTATTTTTTTTTTTTTATTGTTTTATTTTTAATTTTAATTATATATATATAATTTTTTTTCCTTTTTCTATTTCTTTTTCTTTTCTGATATTAATATTACTATTATTTTTATTATAAAAAATCAATAGATAATATTATTATTTATTAAAATAAAAATAATTTTCTTTTTTTTTAAAAAAATATTACTTTTATTATTATTATTATTATTATTATTATTTTTTATTTCTATTCTAAAATTTATTCTTTATCCTTAGCTTTTTTATTTTTTATGTTCTTTTAATTATTTTGGTATTACTTTTTTTTTTTTTTTTTTTTTATTTTATTTAAATTATTTTGGTATTTTTTTTTTTTTCTTCATTTCTTCTTTAATTATAATTAATTTTTATCTTTATAATGATATTTTATTTTTATCTATTTTTTTTTTTTTTTTTTTTTTTTTTTTTTTTTTTTTTTTTTTTTTTTTAATATCTATGTTTAATAAAACAGAAAGATATTATATATATATATATATATATAATATATATAATTTTATTTTTATTTTTTGAAATAGTACTTTTTTTTTTTTTTTTTTTTTTCAATTTCTTTTTCAATTTCTTTTTCATTTTTTTCTTTCGGTTTTTCTTATTTATTTGAATTTATGTATGATGGTGATGATGATGACGATGGTAAGTTTTTGCTTTTTTTTTTTTTTTTTTTTATTTTATTTTTTTTTATTTTTAAAAAAATAAAGAAATTATATAAGATTATTATTATTATATAAAAAATATAAATATAATTTTTATTTTAATTTTATTTTACTTTATTTTATTATTATTTATTATCTAATTTATATATATATATATATCTTACCTATACTATTTTTATAGACACGAACAAAGGCACCAACGGTGGCCCTTTCATTTTCAATAATGGCTCTCTGATAATAATTATTTGGATCATGTAGGAAAAATTTTGGTGTGTATCGTGTCATTACAAATTCATTTTCAGCTTTAGTAAAACGTCTAAAAGATAATAATTCTGCATATAGATATAGATATAAATATAAAAGGATATTTGATTTAATATATAATTAAATTAATATATATATATATATGAAGTAAAAAAAAAAAAAAAAACCTCTTGATTTAAAACATGAAAAATCATTCGTATTACGAATAACAATAGCAAAATTGGAATAAACATATTGCTTATCATCTTTCATACTTTCATTTCTTAATGCCATGGTTAAATATCCATTTTTTCCATCCTGTTTATTACCATGTGGATAAACCTTAATTCTCCTTTTTAAATATATTATTTTTTATTATTATTATTATTATATATTAGTATCAAAGTTAATGGAATTAATCATAATAAAATTAATTATATATTTTTAATATAGATATAATTTTTTATAATATTAATAAGGATAATTTATTGATAGATATAAGATTTAATTTATATACTAATTTAAAATTAAATATGTATATACATAAAAATATACTAAATATACATACCATTTATGTCCACCAACACTAAAGACTGGACTAAGAATTTCATAACTAAGTTTTTCCCAATCTTGAATATTCCATTCAAAGTAATCTTCATCAATTATTTCACGATTTCCATCATCAATTAATTCACAAACTTCTTGTAGATATTGTTCTAATATTATTATTATTATTATTATTATTATTATTATATAAATAAATAAATAAATAAATAAATAAATAAATAAATAAATAAATAAATAAATAAATAAATAAATAAATAAATAAATAAATAAATATTAATAATGTACACTTATTAAAATTTATTTATTTATTTTTTTTTTATTTTTTATTTTTTACTTTTTATTTTAATTTAATGCTTTTATTTTTATTTTTATTGTTTTGTTAATTATAGATAGATATGCTAACCTTCCTTATATTTAAAAACTCGAATATAGGTACCAATTACCACTTTATTATCTTCAATTAAAGAGGTATTGGAGAGTCCTTTCTTTGAGAATAAATCTGTTTTTTTAACAAGTTTTCCAGTACCTTTAGAGTAACAGCCTTTATCATAATAAGTAATATTAGACGCTTTTTAAGATAATGATTAAATATATATATATAAAATAATAATAATATTGTAAATAATATAAAATTATATACATTTATAAATATATAAAAATTAAGTATATTAAAGATATTAAAAGGATATATATATATATATAATTATAAACATATACATAAATAAGTATTTTTCTTTATTTTTATTTTTATTATTCTATTTTTTTATTTTTATTTTTATTTTTATTATTATTATTATTATTTTTTTTTCTCTTTTACTTTCAGAACTATAAATGGAATAATCATTCATATTGCGAATATAGAAAACACGTTTAATACATAAATGATTTGAAACATCTTCTAGGGAGTCCACATTATCCATAAATAATGAAACATAGTTTTTAAAGGATTCCGAAAATCCATTTGGATATAATTGTAATTCCCTTAAAATATATATAAAATTAATTATAATATATATAATTATAATAATAATAATAATAATAATAATAAATTTTAATATATTTAAATATTTATTCATTTATTAATAATATTTTTTTTTTTTTTTTTTTTTTTTTTTTTTTTTATATATATATATAAAGTAGAAATAAAAATAATGGGTACCATCTTTGACCTACGAGAGTGAATTTCGATTTAAGATCTTCCTTTTTAAGATTAGGCCAATCTTCAATTTTCCATTCATAGTAACCTTCGTTCAGAACCACAAGATTTTCATTGTTGATGGATCTTTTGATATCATTTATAAATTTTTCTAAATAATAATTAATATTATTTAATAATATTATTTAATAATAATAATAATTAATAATAATAATAATATAAATATATTGATATTTAAAAAATTTATTTATTATTGATTAGAATTTTTGAACTTTTGATTATAAATAAAAAATTAAATAAATAAAATAAGATTTTATGTATATGTATATGTGTATTAGTAGATCTATTGTTATTATCTATTTAAACTTTATAGTTATAAATACAAATAGTTGTAAGCAGGAAGAAAAAAAAAAAAATACCTTTTGTGTATTTAAATACACGTAGGTAAACACC
>JACVTC010000015.1:972500-997500 GCA_016946835.1 Neocallimastix lanati (nom. inval.) | reverse complement strand
TAATTTGGAATTTCCAAATGTGAAATTTCTGGTGGTTGTGTTTGTATTTCAGATTGAGGATTTTCAGGTTGAGTTGGGGAATAATTATTTTTAATTGAAGTTTCTGATATAGGGAATGGAGATTCCTGAGGATAGTTCAAGGGTGGAAAAGGTGCATCTGTCATTGGGAATTGACTATTTTCTGAATATAAGTAAGGTGGTATTGGTGATTGCGTAGAATCTGTAGGTAACATTAAAGGTATTGTCTGTACTGGATTCATTGGAGGCATAAATTGCATAGGAAATTGATGTTGGTCAGAATATATATAGTCATAACCCATCTTTGGGTATTCATTATATTGTGAAATGTAGTGGTCAAATGGGTCATAGAATGGTTCATTTCTTTCTATTGTTTCTGAATCATTTTTTTCTGTTTTTTCTATTGCTTAATAATTATTTTTTTAAGATTGTATTGTTATTTAGTATATTTATAAAATATATATATATTTATATATATATATATTTTCAATGCATATGAATTTTTTTTTTTGTATAGAATATTATTAAAAGGAAATAAATTTAATATATTTTATTTTAACAAATTTTAAATTATGAACGTGTTTCTAGTAAAACTATTATTATAATTTTTGCTTTATTTTATTCTTTTTATTATTATTATTATTATTATTATTATTATTATTATTATTATTTTTTTATTTTATAATGTTAAAATACCTTTTTCAGAGGTTTCTATACTTGACATTTTAGATACTATAATACAATTTTATTTATATATAATGTAACAGATATTATCCTTTTTTTTTTTTTTTTCTTAAATTATGTATATAAAAAATATAATATCAAAAAGAAATTTACTATTAAAAATCAAAAATGAAAAAAAAAAAGTCAATTAACTTTTGTTGAATTGATTGATAAAATGAATGTTTACTTATTTATTCATCATCATTATCATTATCATAATAATAATAATAATAATAATAATAATAATAAATGATATTAACAATATTAATATTAATCAATAATCAAAATAGTTGAATAAAAAAAATACATAAATTAAATTTATTTAAATGTAACCAATGACAATTATTGAATTATAAACTTTTTTATTTAATATCTATGTATCCATTCATTTATTTTAATATTAATTTATTTAAAATATTATCTATTCATATATTTATATATTGACAAATGATTATCCACTTTACAAATAATTTTTAAGTTTTCTTATTTTTTTTTGTTAATTTTTTTGGTTGCCACTTTTTTTTATTTAATTATTTTTATATATGAATGTGACATGACATGACATAACATAAAGAAAATTTAAATAAGAAAAAAAAAATTTTTTTTTTATTAAATCTTGAAATGAAATAATTAAAAATTAAAATGTTAAAAAATATATATATTTTTATTATACATATAATTAGTTTTTAGCCTTATCTCATTTCTTCTAATCTCTTCTCTTCATTTTACCTTTTACTTTATAATAATTAATAATAATTAATAATAATTTTTTTCCTTTTTTTTTTTTTTTTTTTTTTTTTTTTGAAACTGTCATTTTTAAATTAAAGATAAAAACAATAAAATTTAATTAGATTTTATATAATATATTATAATGTATTATAATATATATAATATATATTGAATTATTAACACAATATGAATATTTATATATATACAAATATATATATATATATATATATATTTTTTTTTTTATTAAAGATCTAAAAATTAAAAAAAAAATTAACAAATAAAAAGAAAAGTGAATAGTATAGAGAATAACAAATTTACATGTAACCATATATAAAAAATGTGCCAAATGCTACGAGTGAAAATTTATATAAAATAACTTTAAGTATAAAGAAGAGAGAATATAGTATGTTATTAAAATTAAAAATATACAATTAATATCATAATAAAAGATATTAAAATTATTATTATTTTTTTAATATATTAACAGGAAAAATATTAAAATAGTAATTAATAATTGATTTCTTTATGAAAATTTTTGTTATGTGTATATGTAATAAATTTATTTGAAAATTTTAAAATGATAGGCTTTCATCAGAAGATTCAATAATAAAACATTTTTTTCTTATTATTTTTTCCCATATTGGTACATTAAAATAAGAATATATCTGTATAAATAATAACCTATTTTAAATATATAAATATTTAAAATTAATCCTGATTAATTATTATTAATTATTAATTGCATTTATTAATATCAATTATTATAATTAATATTAGTTATAATCTATACTGTTATTATAAAATATGTATAAAAATTATATATATATTATATATATTTGTTGTACTTTTTTCTTTTTAAAAATATCAAATATCAACATAACTTTAACTATTTCCATTAAATTATAATAAAAAAAAATTCTTTTCGAGATGATAAAAATAGAATTAAAACCAGATATTGCATTAGAAACATATAATAAAAATGAGTTCAATTTAAAAGTATTAAAATTTATATTAAAAATTAAAAGAGATGATTTAATATCTTCTGCCCTCATAAAAAAAAAATCATTAATGATAATAATAATGAATTATTAAATATTATTTTTAATAATATGAATTTTTACAATAATGAATTTATTAAGGATTTACTTTTTAAATATAAAAATAAGCAACGTATTTCAAAAGAGAATTTACAACATCACATTATTAATAATAAATTTAAAATTAAAGTAATGAAAAAAGTAAAGTAAAGTATAATACAGACTTTTTAAATCAGGTAATTCTTAATAAAAAGAAACATTTAATTCAATATTTAATTGCACATGGAACCGATATAAAAAAAAAGAAAATAGTTCTGGTAAAAACGCCATAATTTCAAGCATGTTGTAGTGGAAATAAAGAATTAGTTGAATATTTTATAGAACATGGATTAAAAATAAATAAAGAAGATAATTCTAGTTCAACCGTATTATTTGATGCATGCCATAGTGGAAATAAAGATTTAGTATTATATTTGATTGAACATGGTTTAGATATAAATAAAGAAGATAATTCTGTTAAAACGCCATTTTTTGATGCCTGTTGTAGTGGAAATAAAGATTTAGTTGAATATTTAATAAACCTTGGTTCAGATATACATAAAGAAAATAAGGATGGAGAGACAGTATTATTTTATACCTACTATACACGATATAAAAATATATTTGAATATTTAATAGAACATAAATAAAGAAAATAATAAAGGCAAAACAGCATTATTTAAAGCTTATACAAAAAAAAGTAGATATAAATTTAATTAAATATTTAGTGGAACATGGCGCAGATGTAAATAAGAAAAATAATAAGGGTGAAACACCATTATTTAAGGTCATATCCAATGAAAATTTAAATAAAAGTTTAATTAATTATTTAATAGAACTTGGGACAGATACAGATAAGGAAAATAATCATGAAGTTACACTATTATTAAAGGCATGCTTTTTAAATAATAAAGATTTAATTAGAAAGTTAGTAGAACTTGGAGCAGATATAAATAAAAAAAATAATAAGGGGGAAACACCATTAATTAAAGAGTGTATCAATGAAAATAAAGATACAAATTTAATTAAATATTTAATGGAATATGGAGCAGATATAAATAAAGAAGATAATAAAGGTGAAACACCAATATTTAAGGCGTGTATCTTCAGTTATAATGATAAAGGTTTAATTAAATTTTTATTAGAACATGGAACAGAAATAAATAAAAAAAAAATAATAATGGTGAAACACCATTAATTGTTGCACGTCGTAATGGAAATGATGCCTTAATTAAATTATTAGTAGAGGGCATAGAACATGTATAATTTAAAGACTATAATTATAAAAAAAAAAAAAAAAAAAAAAAATTAAAAATAAAAATGTAATTTAGTACATTATTTTATTGATATATAATAAAATATCTAAAGTATTAGAGAAAAAGAAAAAAAAAAAAAAAAGAAATCAAAATATAAAAATATTAATTTTATATGTATAAAAATACACATAAAAAGAATAAATAAATAATATTTAATAGTTTATCATTATTTTAATAATTATTATTTATTACTTAATGATTAATAATTTTTATATATTAAAACATTTTAATTTTTTTATGTGCTATCTTTGATTTTTTTCATTTTTCATTTTATATTTTTAATCATTCTTAGAGTATATATATCTTGGATATAGAATAACATTTATTTAGATTATTCATTAATTATTAATTCTTTTTATCTTTTTAGATTTTACTAATATAATTATTCATATTATATATTCTATTCATTCATTCATTTATTATAATATTATATTTATTATTATTATTATTATTATTATTTATTTATTTATTTATTTTTTTTTTTTAAATTTCAATATCCTGATGATTATTTTTTTATTATTTTAAAATGATTTACTTCAAATACATTTTATATTTTAATTATGTATTTTTTTTTTTTTTTTTTTTTTTTTTTTTTTTTTTTTTTTTTTTTTTTTTTTTTTTTTGGCATTTTCATGTAAAATTTTGGAGTGACTTTCATTTGATGATAATTTTATTATACAATCATCATCAATATTTGAATTTTTAAGTATTTCCTTTTTGATTTTTTAGCTAATTTTTTTGATCTGATTTTATTTCAATTTTAGAGATTTGATTATTTTTGTAATTTTAGATTTCATTATTTTCATTATTTTTTGAACTCCGATTTTTATTAATATTAATATCATTAATTATATCTTAATTAATTTGATCTTCATTAGAATTATTTTCATTAATTTTATCTTTACTAATTGTATCTTTATTAATTTGATCTTCATTAATTTTATTATTCTACTTTAAATGTTATTTTTATTTTTATAGTTGTTTAATTAATATTCTATAATATATAATCACCTAATTCTTCAGAATCAAGGAATAATTTCAAATCTGAATATCATTTGTAAAAGTTTTTTATTTGTAATTTTAAAATTTTTGAATATGAAATTTAATAATTGTATTTGTTTGAATATTTAGAGGTTCTACTTCAACCAGAATATCATTCATTGTTGTGCTTGATGTCTCTGCTATTTTTTTTGTATTTGTTGAAGGTTTTTTTTTTTTTTGTTGAATATTTTGACTTGGTCATTTTAAAATGACCACTAATATTTCTTTATTTTAATATTTAATGAAGGATTAATATTTTATATATTGAATTAATATAATTATATTTAATATATTCCATGCTTTAATAAACTTTAATTATTAGTATTTCAGTATTTTAGTGGTACATTAATTTGTTAATATTAATATTTAGTAGTGATTATGTTTCAAAATTCTTAAATCAATAAACTTTCAATAAGAGTAAACACTAATTCATAATAAATTTAATGATTAAAATCTAAAATGATAACCAATAAAATTTGAGAAAATGTGATTTTTTTTTTTTTTGTTCAAATAACAAACGAACAAACAAACAAACAAAAAAAAAGTTCAAGCCTATATTATATTCACTCGTGTAACGATTTAGTAGGAAATTTGATGGTATATTAATATATCATTAGTTCATATGGTTTATATAAAATAAAATATTATGTGAATCTATTTTTCACTCAGTAAAATTTAATGTATATGAAAAAATTGTTATTACTTTTTTTTTTTTTTTTTTTTTTTTTTTTTTGTATTATTTAATAAAACTTTTTTTTTTTCTTTCCATTAGTATTCGTATCCTTTAAATATTATTATTTATTATCATAATTATAATATAATTTCAAATAAAAAAAAATATAAAAACCGGAAGAAATGCTTTTTTTTTTTTTAATTTTTATTTCTTTATTATTTTTTATTACTAATTTTTTTTTACATGAGTTTATATTTACAATATTTTACATTAAATTAAATTAAATTATACTTCTTTTTTTTTTTTTTTAAAATAACTCTAAACTAAATTGTAAAGGGTATACTGAAAAAAAGTATCAAAAATTAAAAATAATACATTAATATTAAATTCCTCAATGTATTACTTCATATTACTTTTTAATTAGTAATTTTTTTTATATTTTTATGTATTTTTTTTTTTTTTTTTTTTTTTTTTTTTTTACTGAATTTGAATAGTACGTTTTGGTTCTGGTTTTGGAACGGCAATCTTTGGAAGAATAACTTCTAATACACCATTCTCTAATTTAGCTTGAATAGCATTCACATCCGTATTTTCGGGAATACTGAAAGATCTTTCAAAACGACCATAACTACATTCCATTTTCGAATATTTTTTATTATTTCTATTTTTTGTTTTGTTTTCTTTTTTGTTTTCTTCATTATTTGTCTTTTCAGTTTCTTTCTCATTTTCATTTTTGACTTCTTTAAGGTCTTCCTTTTCATCATTAGAATTGTCAATAACGGTTTCTCTTTCACCAGAAATGGTTAAGAAATGATTATCATCAGAAAGTTCCATCTTTACTTGATCCTTATTCAATCCTGGTAAATCTGCCTGAATATAATAATTCTTTTCATCTTCACCTAAATTGATCTTTGGTGAGAAATCTACAGATTTAAATACATCTTTATCAAAGGCTTGTGAAATTTGTTTCTCCAAATTCTCGATAGGACGATGATAGTAATAAGGATAAACAGATGGGAAAGAAATTAAAGGATGATTAAAGAATTCATCTTCAAAGTTGGTATTGAAGAATGAGTCATTATTATTATTTCTTTTGAATAAAGACATGTTTTTTTTTTTTTTATTTTTTTACTTTTATTGGTTTGTTTGAAGTTTTTTTTTTTTTGGTAGTTGTTTGTTTTTTTAAATAGCGCTTAATAATTTTTTTGATATTATTAAATATTTATAATATTTATTATTATTAATAAATTAATTAATTGATGAATAAAAAAAACATGTTTGAAGGAAAAAAACACTCATATTTATATGTTTTTTACTAAAAAATCTATTTTATCTATCATTTTTAATCAAAAGATCTAGAAGTTTATTTATGATTTCTATACATAAATTAATGTAAAATCATAATTCTTAAATTTCTATATTTTCTATATTTTCTATATTTTCTATAATTTCTATAATTTCTATAATTTCTATATTAAAATATTAATATATTAATATATTAGTATATTAAATATTATATATATATAATTAATTAATATATTATATATATTAAAATTAACTATAAAAATTTGATACTATTTTTATAATTATTCTTATTACTATTTTATTATCCTTTTTTATTTTTTTTTTTCTATCTTTTCTATCTTTTCTATAACAGATATTAGAAAAAAAAAACATTTTAATAAATATTAATAAACTTAAATATCTATATAGAGAAACAATAATAATTACTATTTAATAATATTTTATAAATAATAAATTTTGATTATAGAAGCTATAGCTTTTTTAGTTTTATTTTAAAATATAATTTATTTATTTAAGTTTAGAAATTTTTTATAAATAAAAATTTTTATAAAATGTAATAAAAATAATGAATAAAATCAAAATTTTAAAAATGTAATAAAAATAATGAATAAAATCAAAATCTTAAAAATGTATTAATATATTTATACTATGTAATAATAAATAATATAATTAAAAAAAAAAAAAAAAAAAAAAAAAATAAGAGGTAGTTCAAATTTATAATATTTTTTTTTAAAATTGTAAAAATATGATATATTTATACTATGAAATAATAAGAATTATAATTATAAAAATAAGATTATAGTTTAAAAATAATAATATTTACTTGTTAAAATTTTGAAATGTATTATTATATTTATACTAATAAATGTAATAGAAATAAAATATATTTTAAATAAAAAAAAAAAAAAAACTTTTTTTTTTTTTTTTATTAACTTTTGTATAATTGATTTTCAGCATAATCTCCAAACCAATCTAATAAGTAATCCATTATATCACCAGTAGCTTTTTCTTTAAATTTTTCATAAATACTACTTAAAGAAGATCTGAAAATATCATCCTCTTCTGCACCGGCACCTCCATTAGAATAACAGGCACATAGTAATAATGCTTGCATTGTAACTTGAATTGGCACCGTCATCATATAATTAAAAATAACTTTATTGGCTGAAAATAATAGTATAAAAACGCTAGAAAAAATACCTTGATACTTTGTTTTAAATTCTTCATTATAAACATTATTTGAAAGATAGATTACGGCATATATCGAGAGAACAAGTACAGAATACTTTATAAATCCAAAATAAAATGTAGTAATGAATTTAAGGTAATAAATCATTCTTTTTAATTCTTTATTTAAGAGGTCATCCTTCTGTTTTAACGCCTTTCTAAAGGAACAATTTTTCATTCCAACAATTATTGCTATATATTCATCATCCTCATTTGAAATTAGTTCTACCCGTTTAATAAGTTCGTCAATTACATATATTATTGTAAATGCAGGTGCAAAAACTATTAAAAATATTAAAATGAATGGACTTAATATATTAAAATGGTGTTTTATATAGTAATTATAGATTCTTTTGTATATATTCTTTAAAATAATGGGAATAAACAAAATAAATTTAATGCAGTATAAAGGAATTTCGATGATCAAACTTATTGTTTTAAAAATGGCACTAATACTGATCGAATCCTTGAATTTGGTATTTCCAAATTTAAATAACCTTTTTTTAATTTCAAAATTTTTATCAGATATATAGTAATAATCGCTGTCATCGATATCGTTCATATTAATAACAAATGCATGGTAGACGCATTCCGATATTCCTGAACGAACGGTGTAGTCCACTTTATAATTGAGATACTTGTAAAGAAAGAGTAAAAAGACTAAAAGTAAAACTCTAATGTAGGTGATTTTATTGGGATCGTCAGAATGATTGAATTTTGATATAAAACCATAAAATATATATATGATGAAATAATTGAAGAAAAATAATAAAACTCCACCGGTTATTCCATAGCCAAAACCTTTATTCTTCTTAAGAAATCGTATCGATTTTCGTATCATATAAAAAGAAAATGTAATTTTTTTGAAGATCAAAATACCGAGTAGAGTAATGACAGCATCAATACTTATGAAAATAATTTTTAGAAATAATTCCAAATATTCATTGTCAATATAATTTTTTATTATATCCGGTAAAATTTTTAAAAGCAAAATATTTGATACAACTGTTGCATAAACAAAATTTAGCACAAAGGTCATCTGTGGAAGCCTTATTTTAAGAAGGAAAAAGAAATAATAATAATAATAATAATAATAATAATAATAATAATAATAATAATAATAATAATAATAATAATAATAATAATAATAATAATAATAATAATAATAATAATAATAATAATAATAATAATAATAATAATAATAATAATAATAATAATAATAATAATAATAATAATAATAATAATAATAATAATAATAATAATAATAATAATAATAATAATAATAATAATAATAATAATAATAATAATAATAATAATAATAATAATAATAATAATAATAATAATAATAATAATAAATTGTATAGTTACATAGATACAAGTGCTGTATGTAAAGAAGCAGTAATTGTAACTAAACCAGAACCAGCAACAGATAGTGAATTTTCTTTAATAAATTGAACAGGAGTATAATCTTTCTTTGTATTATTTTCACTTTCATTATTTTTACAGTATTTTTTTATATATTCTTCATATTCTTTAGAAAATTTTTCATCATCTTGTGGAGTTGAATTTTGATCTGAATTCCTTTTTTTATTTCTTGATAATACACGAGGACAAGAAAAAGAATATTCACTATCTTTAGATATGAAAATACTGTATTTTGGCTGTCCTACTATAGATTTAGATTGAATATTAAATGTTTGCTTTATACTATCAGAAGTCATTTCAGTAATATTATTTACAGTATTACTGGTCATTTCCGTAACACTTTTTAATCCTAATACATTAAAAGAATCTTCGCCAACAGGCATTCCGTATTTTATAATGAAAATTGCTCCGAATATTCCTATGACTAAAAACCCCAATGTTATAATAAGATCTAAATAATATCCTATTCTTCGTCTTGTTTTTTCATTTTCATTTATGGAAACGGATGTTTTTCTTTCATTATGCCTATTAATTCCTTCTTCTTTATATTTATAATCCTGATATTGGACATTAGTTATATCTTCTTCTTCGTAATGTCTCATTATGAAAATAATAAAAAAAAAAAAAAAGATGGAATAATAAATTGTGTGATATAAATAAATAAAATTAGAAATATCTTTTTATAATAATTTTGCCTTCTTTAGAATTAAAATTTATTGTGAATTTTCAATTTTTTTTTTTTTTTTTTTTTTTTTTTATTTTTTACTAATAATACTTTATTCTGTTGAAAATAAAAAAATAATAATAATAAAAAATATTAAATAAAAATCAAAAATGAACTAAAGAAATAAAAATTTAAATAGTAATAACTAGTACTAGGATAATAATGATAATAATAGTAATAACAAATAGTAAATAAAAATTGTTTATAATTATGAATTATGAATTTTCTTTTTTTATTTTTATTTTTATTTTTATTTTTTTTTTTAGTTCAAATCTTTTATTTTTATTTTTATTTTTATTGATATATATTATTATTATTATTTTTTTTTTAAATCTTTATTATTCTACCAATTATTTTCTTCTTATATAAATTAAAAAACCCTAATTAATATATTTAAGAATATGCATCATATTATTTTTAAATAAAATTTAATTTTCTATTACCCCTGAAATTCATTAATTTACTGGAACAATACTATTGCAATATATTATGAATAATAAATAATAAATTGTAACTTTAAAAATTATATGTATTTATATATATTTACCAGTTTTTTACATTTTGTTACCTTGGTAAAGTGTTAATTTAATTTCATTTTTTTTTTAATTTCATCTTGAACTTGTTTATATTTTAAGTCCATATATTTACAATCCCTTTTGGTTTTCATTTTCAGCTATATCCTTACTTGGTTTATTATCTATTTTAATATCAATTTTAATATTTTTGTTGAATATTTCGTTTTCTAATTTTCTTATCCATATAGCTTGTTTTTTTTTTAAATTTTATTAAACTTGAGTATTCGGCTTTATGTGGTTGATAAGGCTATATATATATATATATATTTTTTTTTTTTTTTTATAGTAATCTATTTTCATGATATTGGACTATTTCCTGATACAAAAATGTATCCTGAAGTGGATCTTCTTTTAATTTCATCAACAGCCAAATTTGCATCATAAAATTTTCTTTCCGTTATAATGAACTGAATAGTCCTTTTGTACTTTTAAGATATTTTAATATTTGAATACATGAATTTAAATCAGTTACTTGTTGGATTCTCAGAAAATATTGTAGTTTGGTTTACTGTAAATACTCTCTCTGATCTTGTTTTTTGTTGATACATATAACAAGAATCCAATCAATATTTTTTGGTCAGTTTTGTTAATTTATCTAGAGTTTTCTCTGTCATCTAATTTTTACATTAATACATGGTGTTACTTATATTATAGTTAGTTAACATTTTTTTCCAATATAATCCTTTTGATTAATTTTCTATCCCTTATATATTTTAATTATATTAATTTCAATGATTTTGTTTGCTGTTTTATCTTTGGAAACTTTGTATTTATGTTTTATTAAATTTTATATTCTTTTTTTGAGTTTTCCTTAATTTTCTTTTATTTAAAGTTGTCAGATCACTAAAGCTGTCTTCAGATTCATTTTCAGAATTATAGTCTTTAATTTTAATATTTTCATATATTTCACTATTTTTTTAAAATTTAATTTTTTCATCCTTTTGTATTAACCTGATTTTTATGGTTGTTTTCAATACTATTTTCAATATGTTTTTGGTTAACAATTTCATAATTATTAAGGTTTGATTTAGATAAATTTTTATTATTATTAAGATTTGAAATTATTTAATTTAATCATTCATAAATTCATAAATTCATAAATTTAAAATTTTTAAAATTTTTATTCATATTTTAATATTTTATTGAATAAAACTTTTTTTTTTTTTTTTTTTTTATTATTTTTATACCCTTTATGTTTTATCGTTATTTCTATTGATAATATCATTATTTTCATTATTATCACGTAGAATTTTTGGCATGGATTTCATTAAATAGTATTTTTATTCTATATTCAATATTTGAATTTCCAAGTATTTCTTTTTGATTTTCAACTAATGATTTGATCTTATTTCAATTTTAGAGAATTAACTATTTTTATAATTTTGGATTTTATTATCATTATTTTTGAAATTTTAACGTTTCTTAATATAATCTTCATTAATTTTATCTTTAGTAATTTTTTATTAATTTTATTTTCATTATTTTTTTTTCTTATTCATAATTATTATCAAATATATTTTCATTATTGTATTCATCTATTAAATCTATATTGTCTTCAGGATTAATTTTATTTTATTATTATTTTTTAATCTATTTATTTCAAATCCATTATGGCAAATAGATTGACTAAATTGATGTTGTCAAGTGTTGTTCCCCTTTCAATTTGTTTATCTGAAGGATTTGAGGAAAGAAAAAGGATATGTCTAGTGTATTGATTTTGAAGTAATGTCATGAACAGGAGAGTCGGAAGAATATTCTAAGAAAATAACTGATTTATGTATTATTTTCAAAATTTCCTTGTTTGTATCATTTAAAAAAAAATACTTTGCATCTAAAAAACTTTTAAGTTTAGATGTAACAATTTTCTTATTGAAAAATACTTCTTTCCGAATTTTAAAAATTAATCCTCTGATGCGGATTTAAATTGTACAATATACAGGCATATATAATAGCTTCATCCCACAAGATAGGAGATAATTTAGCAGCAGGTAGGTAATGTTTCAACGCAGTTATGGAATGTCTGATTAATCTTTTCAGCGAGACTATTTTGTTGGGGATTGCTCGGTGTAGAATTATTAAATGGGATTCCATTTTTTTTTTTTTTTTTTTTTAAGATAATTTATAAAATTAGAGTTATTGCATTCTAAACTGTTATTAGATTTTACTTCCTTTTATGTTGTAATTGCAAGTATTTTTCATAAGTTTATGAAACTCAATAAATTTCTGCACTACCTCAGATTTATGTTTAAGCAAATAAGTCTAGAATTTTTCTATTGTAGGCATCGATAAATGTTATATAATATTTGTAGGCTTAAATGGTCTAACAATATCAATATGAACGATTTATATAAAGGTAAAGTACTCTTGTTGGTTGTTTTGTTGAATGGTCTTGGGGTTTAAATTTGTAATTTTGTCTCATTATTACATTTTGTAAAATCTGAGGATCATTTGTGAAAGTTTTCATTTGTAATTTTAAAATTTTGATTATGAAATTTAATAATTGTATTTGTTTGAATACTTGGAGGTTCTACTTTAATAGGAACAACATTCATTGTAGTGCTTGATGTATCTATTATTCTTGTTGTATTTATTGTATTTTTTTTATATATTGAATTTTTTTTTTTTTTTATGAACTTCCTGTTGTTGCTGAATTTTCTGATTTGGTTATTTTAATGTGACTGTTATTATTTCTTTATTTTATTATTTAACAAGTATTTATTATTTTATATATTGAATTGTGATATTAATAATAATTAATGAGTTATTGAGTCAATGTGACTCTTACTCGGTTAAATGTAACACTTAAATAATGAAGAGGTCTTTTTTGATGTAAAAAGCAATACATTAAATAAATAAACACACAGTAAATATCATTTCTGTTTTTTTAAGAATATATGTCATTATATGCTACTTAAAATTATTTTTCTATAATAGTCTATCATTATTGGTAGCAATTAAGGTTACACTTTATGATACCATCAAATAAAACATTTTATTTTTTTTTTTTAATGTAGTATAATATAAAATGCAATTAAACACATATCTATATAATTACGATATTTAACAATTTATACTATTTACTTTTTAAATAATTAATAGTTAATAAGTTTGAATAATAACTTATTTTATAAAAATTATAATATGTCAATAATATTCATTATTATAATTAATTGTATTATTGTTTCTTTTTTTTTTTTTTTTTTTTTTTTTTTTTTTTTTCATAATCTATTTAAGTATTAATACTTAACATTTTATAATTTTCATATTTTTTCATATTTTCTCATATATATTTTCATATTAATTATATATAGTGTGAATATAGAATTCTTAACTTTATTTGCTTATGTTTTATATAATAAAAAACATGTGATCTACATATTTATATAACTAGCCAAAACATACTTAAATATGAATGAAATACATTTTTTCAAAATTCTCAAATTTTTTTTTCATAATTATAAAGTATAAAAATAAGGGATCCTAATTTTCATTTATTTTCATTTTCATTTAATATTAAATAAACTTTTAAATTATTTAATTAAAAAAAAATATTTTAAAAAAATTTTTCTTATTTTTAATTTTTTTTCTTTTTTTTTATTATCACTTTTCATTTATGGAATTTTTTAATTTTTTATATTTAATTTTTAATATATTTAAAATTTAAAATTGAATTTTTATTGGTTTTAACTTTTATTAAAATATTTAATGATAAAAAATTGAATAAATATTATTGAATAAAGTTTATTACTAATAAATATATTTCAATTTTAATAATAAATAAATAATTGAATAATAAATAAATAATTGAATAATAAATAAATAATAAATAATAAATAATAAATAATAAATAATAAATAATAAATAATAAATAATAAATAATAAATAATAAATAATAAATAATAAATAATAAATAATAAATAATAAATAATAAATAATAAATAATAAATAATAAATAATAAATAATAAATAATAAATAATAAATAATAAATAATAAATAATAAATAATAAATAATAAATAATAAATAATTGAATAACAAGTAATTAAATAATAAATAATAAGTAATTAAATAATAAATAATAAATAATAAATAATAAATAATAAATAATAAATAATAAATAATAAATAATAAATAATAAATAATAAGTAATTAAATAATAAATAATAATTGAATAATAAATAATAAATAATAAATAATAAATAATAAATAATAATTGAATAATAAATAATAAATAATTAAATAATTGAATAATTAAATAAATTATGAAATGTATTGAAAATGTAGTAGACTAAATATATTAGTATTATTATATTTAATGTTTAATATATATTATTAGTAGACCAAATTTAATAATAAATGAATAAATGAATGAGTAATAAATAATTGATGAATAAATTAATAATAAATAATAAATAATAAATAATAAATAATAAATAATTGAATAATAAATAATAAATAATAAATAATAAATAATAAATAATAAATAATAAATAATAAATAATAAATAATAAATAATAAATAATAAATATTAAATATTAAATAATAAATATTAAATAATAAATAATAAATAATAAATAATAAATAATAAATAATAATTAAATAATAAATAATAAATAATAAATAATAAATAATAAATAATAAATAATAAATAATAAATAATAAATAATAAATAATAAATAATATAAAGAATTAAATAATTGAATAATAAATAATAAATAATTGAATAATTAAATAATTGAATAATAATAAATTCATTATTATACAATTATTTAATTATTCAATTATTTAACTTTAATATTATTTTTATACTTTTTATGTTAATATCAATATATATAAATTTACCGTTTTATAATGTTCAGTAGCATATAAATATATATAATATATAATATATATTTATATAAAACAATTAATTATAAATAATATTTAAATGTTATGACAGAATTTAGAATTTAATATTGGTCAAAAATAAAAAAAAAAAAATTATTATATAAAATTAATAAATATTCAGGTATGAATCATTTTAATTATATTTTATTTTATTTCTTTTTTTCTTTTATTCTTTTTTTTTTAACTGATTCATCTGTCTATCCATATCTTTTCAAAAATTTTATTCTAATTTTATTTTATTCTAATTTTATTTTATTCTAATTTTATTTTATTCTAATTTTATTTTATTCTAATTTTATTTTATTCTAATTTTATTTTATTCAGTCTATACTTTAATTATATTTAAATTTCTTCTGTTAATTTTATTTTATTCTAATTTTATTTTATTCTAATTTTATTTTATTCTATTCTTAAAATTTTAAATAATATTAGAATCATTATAGAAATATAAATTAATTCTTTTTTAATTCTTTATTTTATTTTGGATTTTATTTTGTCAACTTTTATTATAACAATTTGAATTAAAATAAATCATTGGAATCAGTTGAATCAGTGCTGCTCATATTTCTATATTTTATATATAAATAATATTTATTATTATAAATATATATAAATAATATAAATAATATAAATAATATAAATATAAATAATATAAAAATATAAAATAACTTTATTTTGCTCTGTCAATATGCTCTTTATTATGAATAAATCATTCATTTACTTATTAATATAGGATTACTATTAATGGAATATTATTCATAGTATTCATATTACTATAAAATATAATATTATATAACCAATAATATATATATATTTTTTTACTTTTAATTATTTAATTATTATTATTATTTTTAATTATTATTAATTATTATTATTTATTTATTATTATTTATTATAAAAAAAAAAAAAAACATGCATTGAAAATATTATTAATTAAATAATGTATTTTTTTATTTTATTTAAATTATTTAAATTATTTAATATAATATAAAATTAAAATTTAATATAAAAAAACAAACTTTTATAACCAAATTAAAAAAAAAAAAAAAAAAAAAAAACTTTTTTATTTTATTATTTATTTTATTTTATTTTATTTTATAAAATATATAATATATATATTATATTATATTTTATATTCTCTTTTTAGTTTTATTGAAATTGGAATTTTATGAAAAAAGAAATAAAAAAAATAAAAGAAAAGTATTTAAATACTTTTATTTTCACTTAATTATTTTTTTCTATTTTTTTAAAAAAAAAAAATAATAATAATAAAAAAAAAGGAGAATTAAATTTATAAATCCTAATTTATAAATTATAAAATATAAATTGGTTAATTTAATAAAATTTCTCGGGAAGAAAAAATTATCCATAAATATAATAATAATTTAATAATTATAATAACAAAAAGTAAGTTTATACAAATATAAGTAATAAAATGATAAATTCATTTTTTTTATTATTATATTCAAATATTAAATAATTAAATAATTATTATATATATATGTTTTTTTTTTTTTTTTTTTTTTTTTTTTTTTTTTTTTTATAATTTTGATTTTAAATTTAAAAAATTTAATCTAAAATTTACAATTATTATTTATTATTTTTATTTATTTTTTATTATTAATATTATATACATTTACAATTTCCTGAATCTTTTTTTTTTTTTAAAAAAAAAAAAATAAAGATTAAATGAAAAATTATATCTTTATAATTGTCGCTGCCTCAATGGCAGCTAAGACTTCTGCTGGTTGTTGGTCAGAAAAATTAGGTTACCCTTGCTGTACTTCCGAAAAAGCTAAAGTTTCTTATTCTGATGAAAATGGTCACTGGGGCATTGAGAATAATCAATGGTGTGGTATTATAAATAATGATATTCCAATAACTCAAAAACCATGTCCAACCTATTCTTTTCCTTATAATGAATGTATAGGTAGAGGTGGTGTTGTTAGTACTGCCACGAGTGATGGCTGTCCCTACCCAACCTGTGTTGAAGAAACTCCAAAACCATGTCCAACCTATTCTTTTCCTTATAATGAATGTATAGGTAGAGGTGGTATTGTTAGTACTGCCACGAGTGATGGCTGTCCCTACCCAACCTGTGTTGAAGAAACTCCAAAACCATGTCCAACCTATTCTTTTCCTTATAATGAATGTATAGGTAGAGGTGGTGTTGTTAGTACTGCCACGAGTGATGGCTGTCCCTACCCAACCTGTGTTGAAGGAACTCCAAAACCATGTCCAACCTATTCTTTTCCTTATAATGAATGTATAGGTAGAGGTGGTGTTGTTAGTACTGCCACGAGTGATGGCTGTCCCTACCCAACCTGTGTTGAAGAAACTCCAAAACCATGTCCAACCTATTCTTTTCCTTATAATGAATGTATAGGTAGAGGTGGTGTTGTTAGTACTGCCACGAGTGATGGCTGTCCCTACCCAACCTGTGTTGAAGAAACTCCAAAACCATGTCCAACCTATTCTTTTCCTTATAATGAATGTATAGGTAGAGGTGGTGTTGTTAGTACTGCCACGAGTGATGGTTGTCCTTACCCAACCTGTGTTGAAGGAACTCCAAAGCCATGTCCAACCTATTCTTTTCCTTATAATGAATGTATAGGTAGAGGTGGTATTGTTAGTACTGCCACGAGTGATGGCTGTCCCTACCCAACCTGTGTTGAAGAAACTCCAAAACCATGTCCAATCTATTCTTTTCCTTATAATGAATGTATAGGTAGAGGTGGTGCTGTTAGTACAGCTACGAGTGATGGTTGCCCTTATCCAACTTGTGTTGGTGATAAAAGGGAAATGATAAAAGAATGCTGGGCAAACAAAGTAGGATATCCATGCTGTGATTTTGATAATAATAATGTAATATATAAAGATAAAGATGGTTCATGGGGTTTAACAAATGAAAATGAATGGTGTGGTATTATAAATAGTGATAATGATATTCCAATAACCCCAAAACCATGTCCAATCTATTCTTTTACATATAATGAATGTATAGGTAGAGGTGGTGCTGTTAGTACAGCTACAAGTGATGGTTGCCCTTACCCAACCTGTGTTGAAGAAACTCCAAAGCCATGTCCAACCTATTCTTTTCCTTATAATGAATGTATAGGTAGAGGTGGTACTGTTAGTACAGCTACAAGTGATGGTTGTCCCTACCCAACCTGTGTTGAAGGAACTCCAAAGCCATGTCCAACCTATTCTTTTCCTTATAATGAATGTATAGGTAGAGGTGGTGTTGTTAGTACTGCCACGAGTGATGGTTGCCCTTACCCAACCTGTGTTGAAGGAACTCCAAAGCCATGTCCAACCTATTCTTTTCCTTATAATGAATGTATAGGTAGAGGTGGTGTTGTTAGTACAGCTACAAGTGATGGTTGTCCCTACCCAACCTGTGTTGAAGGATCTCAAAAGCCATGTCCAACCTATTCCTTTCCTTATAATAAATGTATAGGTAGAGGTGGTGTTGTTAGTACAGCTACAAGTGACGGTTGCCCCTATCCAACTTGTGTTGGTGATAAAAAGGAAATGATAAAAGAATGTTGGGCAAACAAAGTAGGATATCCATGTTGTGATTTTGATAATAATAATGTAATATATAAAGATAAAGATGGTTCATGGGGTTTAACAAATGAAAATGAATGGTGTGGTATTATAAATAGTGATAATGATATTCCAATAACCCCAAAACCATGTCCAATCTATTCTTTTACATATAATGAATGTATAGGTAGAGGTGGTGCTGTTAGTACTGCGACGAGTGATGGTTGTCCCTACCCAACCTGTGTTGAAGAATCTCAAAAGCCATGTCCAACCTATTCCTTTCCTTATAATGAATGTATAGGTAGAGGTGGTGTTGTTAGTACAGCTACAAGTGACGGCTGCCCCTACCCAACTTGTGTTGAATGAATAAATGAATATGATTAGGTATAAATAAAATTTCAGCAAAATTAAAATATTTTGCAAAAAAAAAAAAAAAAAAAAAAAAAAAAGGAAATAAAAAAGAATTTCATTTTTATATTATTTTATAGTATTTATATAAATTAGTGTTATAATGTATATATGATAATAAAATACTATATTCAATATACTTTTTCTATTTACCATAAAAAAATAAATAAATAAATAAATAAATAAATAAAAAAATAAATAAATAAATAAATAAACAAATAAATTATTATTATTTTCCATTACTCTTTTTTTCGGTTAATAATGTAAAATGAATTTAGTAATAATTATTTTCAATGAATTCAATGAATTAAAACAAAACAAAAGAAAGCAAAAAAAAAAAAAAAAATTAAATAAAAATGTATAGTAATTAAAATATTTTTTGAAAATTTTTAAATTATTAGATTTTTTTTTTATTTTTTTTTATTTTTATTTTTATGTGTATGTTAATTTTTTTTTTTTTTTTTTTGGAAATATAAAAAATTTTATGACTTCAATTCATTCCAATAAAAAAAAATAATAATAATAATAAATAAAAATAAAATCTTTGTCCCATAAATGGTTTAAAAAAAAATAAATTACAGGTAACTTCAAAAAATATATATATGCATATATATATATAATTAAATAAAAATAAATTTATTTTATATAATTAGTTTAAATATTCCTTTTGATTTCCTTTTGGTTTGTGTAACGAAAGTTTTAAAAAAAAAAAAAAAAAAAAAAATTTTTTTTTAAATAATTTTAAGTATTTTTTTCTTTTTTTCTTTTTTATAAAATAGATAATTTTTTAAATTCTCCTTTGAGAAAATTCTTATTTTTTTAATTGTAAATTCATTTGAAAAAATTAGATACTAATGGTGATATTGCTTTATATTCTTATATATACTCTTATTTATCTTTATCCACTTTTATGTATTAATCCGCTTGGTTAATATTTAAAATCGTATTCTATCAAATCATTTCTAATGTTATTTATTATTATTATTTCATTATTATAATTATTTTTATATTATGAATATAATTTTTTTTTTTTTTTTTTTTTTTTTAAGTCGCGATCACTACAAATTTTAGTCTTTATTTATTCATTTATTAAAAACATGAATATTTTTAATTTTAATAAAAAAAACATAGAATTAATAAAACAAATATATATTATTTGTCCAATTAGAACATAATAATATTTTAAGATAGTAACATGAAATAAAAAAAGTATAATATTCAAAAATAAAGTATATAAATAGGTTCAGAAAAAAGTTTATATGCAACGAACCTCACTTCCTTATTGATTAGGATTTGAATTGACTATCCGAAAGACATTACGATCTTCTCCTTCAGAGGCATTATTGACCCTGCTAGCCTGTCATGAAAATTAAAAAAATATATATATAAAAAATTTCAATTGATTATTAAAAATTTTTAATAATTAAAAAAAAAAAAAAGATAAATTTAAATGAAATAAATAATATTTTAATAATAATTAATTTTAATTTTTTATATATAAAGGATCCTTTTTTTCAGTTTTATAATAATAAATAAATAGTGCTAAAATGGAAGTTTATATTTATTTGTTGTTATTACTTTTATAATATTATTTAAACGAAATAATTTAAAAAAATATGAAAAAAATAATAATAAAATATAAAATAAAATTAAAAAAGTTTATAAAGTATTCATACTAATAAAATATAATTATTTAATTCTTGTTCTTATTTTGAAATCCCACTATAATTCTTAATTCTATAGTTTTTTAATAATTTATATTTTTATATTATTATAAGAATTATTTTAATTAAATAATATTATAAAAAAAAAAAAAAAAAAAAAAAAAAAAAAAAAAAAAAAAAAGTATAAAATAAACTTTTTTTTTTATATTTTATTTTGTTATATATATATATATATACAATGTATTTTATTTTTAAATAGCTATTGAATGTTGAATATTAATTAAATAATGTTAAAAATGAAAGGAAAAATAAAAGTTATTGAAGAGTTTAAACATTTAATTTGTAACTCTATTGATAAAAATATTAATTTATTATGATTATTAACAATTTATAATAAATAAAAATGAAAATTAAAAAAAAAAAAAAAAAAAAAAACTTTTATTAGAAAAATTATATTGATTTATTTTATCTTGTATATTATGCTATTTTTAATAAATTCTTCGCTTTAATTAATTAAACATTGAATATAAATTAAATTCGTTAAAATAAAGAATATGAATAAATTATGACAGCTTATTTATTAATCAAATTTAATTTTTATATATTTTATATAATACTATATATAATACCATTTAGTATAATGTTCATAATGTTCATATAATATGTTTAATTAATGAATAATAATATCATATTAATTAATAAAGATTTATATATTAATAAAAAAAATTAATTATTAAAGCTATTTCAATATTAGTTACATCTACAAATAAAAGTTTTTTTTTAGTGATATACTATTAATGCTTTTTTTTTATTAGTTTTATATAATAATTTAATTAGGAAAATTAATAATTAAAGTTTTTGAGTTTAAAAATTAAGAAATTAAATTTATTTTATAATTTATGTTTAAATTTTATTTGAAATGAGTTAAGTCTTTATTTATTTTATTATTATTATTAATTATTATTATTATTTTGAGGATTTAAAGAAATTTGTACTACTGATTTATGTGAATCATTGTTTTTTTTTTTTTTTTTTTTTTTTTTTTTTTTTTTTTAATATTTACTTTTAAGTATATTATTATTTTGGTTAATCCACATTCAAATATAGTTTTCCAAATATAATAATCAATTGATTTTATTTTGTATTTTTATTTAATATTCAATAAATAAATTTCTAAACCTTTTTAAATATTTAATTATTTTTTTTCTTTTTAATTTTGTTTATTATTAATACCTAATAGATCTATTTATTATATAAATAAGTATTAATTTTTCTTTCTTTTTTTTTTTTTTTTTTTTTTTTTTTTTGAATTATATCTTATTATTACTCATTTAGTAATAAAAATATATTCATTTTTAAAAATATGAAAAAGAGTATATTTAATAAATAGAGATATCTATATATAAGTTTGTATATGTTTAATTATTTATTTGAATTATGAAATTAGATAAATATCATATCATATAATTTATAAAATGATAGGGAAATTTTTGAATGATATTACATTACGTATATATATATCAAATATAAAATATTTTATTTTTTTAGAATTTTTAGGGTTGAGGCTTTTTTTTTTTTTTTTTTTTTTTTATTTTTTTAATTGTTTATTATTACATTATCATATAGTTATGTTTATGTGTTTGGGTATGAAATAATTATGAAATGATGTTCTAAAATGATAGAATTATGTTATAAAAATATTAAAGAAATATAGGAAATATAAAGTAATATAATATTTATATTTAAATTTTAATTAAATAAAAAAAAAAAAAAAAAAAAAAAAGAAAAAGAAAAAAGAAAAAAAAAATATGTTTTTTGGTTGTATGGAATTATATTAAAATGTATAAAATATAATATAATATAATATAATATAATTAATTTTTATCTTGTTATCTGTATAAATGCGATAAACATGTTCCATAACTAAGACGTATTAACCTATAACTTATAACAGGGCAACATATAATTAATATACTGATAATTTTGAGAGTTTTTTTCCCCTTTTTTATAATGGAAGGTTTTTTTGCTCCATGTTTAATTAAATAATTATTTATTTTTCTATTCTTTATATTATCGTTTTCTATTAATATATTTTGATCAATAGTGGCGCCATGTTCAATTAAATATTTCACTATTTTTTCTTTTTCATTCATACATGCTCTATATAATGGTGTTTTGGCTCCTTCTCCTTTATTTATATCAGCACCATGTTCAACTAAATATTTTACTATATTTACATCTCCAATTACGCATGCTTCATATAGTGGTGTACGGTTTCCTTTATTGACATCAGCACCATGTTCCACTAAATATTTTATTATTTCTTCATGTCCATTTTCACATGCTCCAAATAATGGATTATATTTATTGACATCGGCACCATGTTCAACCAAGTATTTCACTATATTTTCATGACCATAATTACTTGCTAAATATAATGGGGTATTCCATTCTTCTCCTTTATTTACGTCAACTCCATGTTCTACCAAATATCGCACGAGAGTTTCATTTCCATTTATACAAACCTCATTTAATGCTGTACAATTTCCTTTATTGATATCAGTAACTTTTTCAACCAAATATTTCACTGCATTTTCATTCCCTGCTCTGCATGCTAAATATAACGGGGTATTATTTTCTTCATTGACATCCGCTCCATGTTCAATCAGAAATTTTATTAATTTTAAATTCCCGTTTATACATGTATATAAAAATGGTGTCATCATAATATAGTCTTTTTTATTGAAATCGGCTCCATGCTCCACCAAATATTTCACAATATTTTCATGTCCATTAGTGCATGCCTCATGTAATGGGGTCTTCAAATTATTGTCTTCTTTATTAAAATTGGCTCCACGTTCCACCAAATATTTCACAATATTTTCATGTCCATTAGTGCATGCCTCATGTAATGGGGTCTTCATATTATAGTCTTCTGTGATAAAATCCGCTCCACGATCAACTAAATATTTCACAATATTTTCATTTCCAGATTCACATGCCTCATGTAATGGTGACCTCATTTTATAGTCTTTCTGATTATAATCCTCTACATGTTCAACTAAATATCGCACTATATTTTCATTTCCACTTTTGCATGCTTCATGTAATGGAAATATTACTGTCGGAATTTTATATTTTTCATTGGAAATTAATCGATTTAATTCCAAGGGAGAAATGCTCGATTTATTTTTGTAATGTAAAAGAAGATTTCTAATCAATTCCTTATCATAAATTCTAAAATTTTCATAAATAATTTTTAATAATAGATAATTTTCATCTTTTATTAATTCCTTTATTAGAATGGACGATATCTTTATATAATTTGTACATTTTTTAATGATAAATTTTAATCTTTTTGGGGTTAGCCATTCTTTATCATGTCTATAAATTTCATAAATGATATCTTCATTTTTATTAGCATTATTAGTTATTAATTGTTTTATTTTTTTTATATTTTTTTTATCAATAGCTCTTATATAATCATTAAATGAAGGCTCATTGGTATGTTCTAAGTCATCTCTAGTATTATTCATTTATTATTTTTTTTATATTTTATTTTTATTTTTATTTTACTTATTTTATTTTATTTTTTTTTTTTTTTGACTAAATAACAAATTATGGTTGTATATTTAATTGTTTTTATTTTATTATCTATAAA
>JACVTC010000015.1:962500-967500 GCA_016946835.1 Neocallimastix lanati (nom. inval.) | reverse complement strand
TATTCCATCATCATCATCATTATCATCATTTAAATAATAATAATAATAATAATAATAATAATAATAATAATAATAATAATAATAGTAGTAATAGTAGTAGTAGTAGTAGTAGTAGTAGTAGTAGTAGTAGTAGTAATAATAGTAATAATAATGGTAATAATAATAATAATAGTAGTAGTAATAATAATAGTAATAATAATAGTAATAATAATAGTAATAATAATAGTAATAATAATGATAATAATTATAATTATAATTATAATTATAATAAATTTAATGAAATTAATAATTTTATAGAAATAGATTTAGATTTAGAATCTATATTAAGTATTACAACACAATATGAAACTACAGAATTAACAGAAATGATCCTTGACTATTTATTTCAACAGGATCAACAGGATTATGATCATGATCAACCGAATTCACAAATTAATTTCAATTTTAAACCTAAATCTCAATCTCAATCTCAATCTCAATCTCAACAACATCCTCAATTTTATCCTCGATCTCAAACTCAAGCACAAACTCAACCTCAAACTCAACCTCAGACTCAAACTCAATCTCGAACTCAACCACAAATTCAAACTCAATCTCGAACTCAATCTCAAACTAAAACTCAAACTCAAACTCAACTTCAACCTAAAATTAAAATAAAAATTATTAATTTTGAAAATTGTTTTCATTTAATGATTCGTCAAGACAACTCCATAGAACTACTTAAAACTTTTTTAAATAAATTATTTTTACATTATTTCAAAAAGTCGACAACGACAACGACGATAAACACCACTTCTACTACAATTTCCTCTCATCTTAAACAATTTCCAATTAAACGATTACTTTTTTCGATAGTTCAATTAGAAACCTCTAAAGCCATTCCACTTTTTAAACATTTTATTAAAGAATTTTTATTTCATTATTATTATCAATATCCATTTCTATCTTCTTCTTCTTCTTCTCCTTCACCTTCTTCACCTTCTTCACCTCCTTTACCTTCTTCACCTCATCATCATTATCATCATCATCATCATCTTTCTCATCTTAAAGACTTTCATATACAAGAAATTATATATGTTTCAAGTGTTTTAAATGATGAAAAATTAATGGCATTGATTCTTGATACGCTATTCCATCCTTATGACTATGATTCTGGTTTTGATTATGACTATAATTATAATTCTGAACCTGATTCTGAACCAGAACTTGAACCTAAACCCGAACCTGATTCTGAACCTGAACCTGAACCTGAACCTGAACCTAAATCTGAACCTAAATCTGAACCTAAACCTAAACCTGATTCTGAACCTAAGCCTGAACTTAAACCTGAACCCGAACCTGAACCTGAACCTGAGTTTAAGCATGAATTTAAACCTGAATTTAAACACGAACAGGATCAGAATAAGAATCTAAATAAGAATCTGAACTATTGTCAAGATCATCGTCAAGATCCTAGACCTCTTTATCCAATAGATCAATTTATTAAAGAGGTGATGATTGGAATCCAACAAATTCCAAGGATGGAACATTTTAAATTTTATATCGGAAAACTTATAGCTAAGCTTGATCACATTTTTTTGAGGGGCCATGACTATAATTCGCGAGGAGGACGACGACAACGACAAGGACAGGAACGAAAAGAAGATCAAGATCAAGATCAAAAACAAGAACATCAAGAACAACAAGAACATCAAGAACAAGAACATCAAGAACATCAAAAACAAGAACATCAAGAACAACAAGAACATCAAGAACAACAAGAACATCAAGAACAACAAGAACATCAAGAACATCAAAAACAAAAACATCAAGAACATCCACCATTATCATTAATGACTAATAATTTTTCTTCATATAGTAGTAGTAGTAGTATAGAAAAAATTTTATTTTCAGCCATTGAAATAGAAATGAGGGAAACCTATCTGACGTATATTTTAATAGAAGTATTAAAACAACGACGACAGAAAATGGAAAAAATAAAAAAAAATAAAAAAATAAAAAAATAAAAAAAAAAATAAAAAAAAAAAGATAAAAAAAAAATATATATATATATATATATATATATATGAAAAACATTGAAAAGAAAAACAATAACAGCCATAACAAAAAAAAAGAAAAAAAAAATGAAGAAAATGAAGAAAATAATAAATAATAAATAATAATATTGATCTTATTTGTCTCATTGATTCTATTAATATATATATAATCTTTATATATATCTTTATATATATATATATATATATATATATATCTTTTTTTCTTCCTAATACTTTTTTTTTTTTTTTTTTACTTATAGAAAGAACTTTTTAAATTTATTACTATCATAATATCATAATCTATATTATTTTTCTTTTCTTTTCTTTATTTTCTTTTTCTTTTTATTTTTTTTTTTTTTTTTTTTTTTTATTTTATTTTATTTTATTTTTTTTTTTTTTTTATATATATAATTAGTTAAATTTATAAATGAATAAATGAATATGTATATATATAAAACATGTTAATATAAATATTAATATCAATATAAATAAAAACAATTTATAATTTATAATAAATAAACAAATATTTACTAAAATAAATAAATAAAAACGAATAATTTAATTAATAACAAATTAAATATATAAAAACTATATATATTGTATATTATTATTATTATTATTATTACTATTTTTTTTTTTTTTTTTTTTTAATTTTTATTAATAATAAGTTTATTAATAGAAAGTTAGAAGAAGAAGTAGTCAGAGTAAAAAAAAAAAAAAAAAAAAAGTTGTTCATGAAATTTACGTTACTCTTCCCACACACTCTAATAAAAATCAATAAATTTTATCCCCGACTTTTTTAAGATTTATTTCATTTATTTATTTATTTATTTATTTATTTATTTTTTATTTATTTATTTATTTATTTTTTCTAGTATTTAATATATATTTTTTTTTTAAAAAAATAAAATAAAAAATAAAAAATAAAAAATAAATAAAAATTAAAAATTAAAAATAAAAAATAAAAAATAAAAAATAAAAAATAAAAAATAAAAAATAAAAAATAAAAATAAATAAAAATCTCAAAATATTACATATTTTTATTAAAAAGTTTTCGAAACTAATCATTTAAAAAAAAAAAAAAAAATTTTTTACAAAAAATAAAATAAAATAAAAATATAACAATATAAATAAATAAATTAATAAAAACAATAATCATATAAAGAGGTATTATTAATATTATTAATATTATTAATATTATTAGTATTATTAGTATTATTAATTATATTAGTATTATTAGTGTTATTGGTATTATTAGTAATATTGGTATTAATATTTAGTATTAAATATATATATTAGTATTTAAGAATGATAGTATTATAATTAAGTATTACGTATTTTTTTTTTGGTCAATAAATATGAGTTAATAACAATAAAAAATATTCTATTATTATTATTTCTATTATTATTTTTTGTTAAAGGAGATAGTGATGATATATATATATATATATTTTAATGTTGAATAAAGTAGATTATAAGTAATATCATGATACAAGATAAATAATAAATATTTATAGGATGATTCTTGAAGGCTAGTAAATTTTAAAAACAAAAATAAAAAATTAAAAATTTAAAAAAATTTTTTTAATTAAAATAAAGAATGAAAAAAAAAAAAAATAAAAAATAAAAAATAAAAAATAAAAAATAAATAAAAAAAATTTTAATATATATTTATATATGTCATAGGTTATTTAAAGAAAAAAATAAAAAAATAAAAAAATAAAAAAATAAAAAATAAATAAAAAATAAAAAATAAATAAAAAATAAAAAAAAATAAAAATAAAAATAAAAATAAAAATAAAGTATATATATAATTTTTTAAAATTTATTAATTTTTATTTTATTTTATTTTATTTTATTTTATTTTATTTACCTCCACTACGTTCAAGGATATCGGTACAGGTTTGATTCTCATGGGTACAATGATATTTTGAGTAGGTGCCGGAGGGTTTTTTACAATTAGTAATATTCACTTTTTTATGATCCTTATTATTAATACAAATACCTAGTATATATAAATATATAGTGAGAGAAAGAGAAAAAAATTAATTATATTAATTTTATAAATATTTAAATATTTACATTTCGTTATAAAATATAATATTTTTTTTTTTTTAATTATATAAAAATATAAATATAAATATATAAAAAAAAAATTTTTTTTTAAACTATTATTATTATTATTATTATTATTATTATTATATTTATTATAATTATTATATTTATTATTATTATTATTAATTTAATTTATATTATATTATATTATGAATATAAATAAATATATATATTTAGAAAAAGGTATAGTGTACCATTAGAATCGGTGATCACTTGTTTAACGGAATATTGATCAATTTTCAAGAGAACAGGTTCTGTTCCGGAATTAAGGGTGACCGGATAATCCAAACTTTGAGAATCGATACCATTTAAGGCAATGTAGAATTCTTCATCGGGGAAATCAATCTCTGTGTTGCCATTACAATATTGAAAACTATTATAGTTGTTATTATAATAAATTACCTCATTAGGATGACTAACACAGGTAGAACCTACTTCAATCCTTTCAAGTAATTCACATACTGAGGCATGACATCGAATAATTTCTCCATTCGAATTAATAAAATAGCCATGATTTTCTGTTTGGACTTCACATGAATTGCCATTACAATAGATTAAATCATTGCCGTTATTACTATCTGAATTTATAAAATAGCCAGTAGTCAACGATAATGGCTTCACTATACAAAAGTTACTATTTTGAAGACAAGTGAGCATATCCACTACTCCGTCACCATCAACATCCATTAGATAATTACTTCCTTTATAAATACAATATATATATATATATTATATATATATATAGAAAGATAGATAGATAAATGTATATAAAAAATATAATAATTATATATAAATAGATAAAAAATATATTATTAACAAAAATATAATAATAATAATAATAATTAATAT
>JACVTC010000015.1:942500-957500 GCA_016946835.1 Neocallimastix lanati (nom. inval.) | reverse complement strand
ATAATATTAATTATAAAAGTTTAATACCTTCAAAATATCTTTCAATTAATAAATATAGTTTGTAGATGAATAAACATCATCCATTTATATATAACTCATATTTATATTTATTATTCTATTATACCTTTCATCACGAAAGTTCGCATTATAATTATGTTGAATTAGTTATTATTTAAACCTATTTCACACTAGGTTTAATAATACTATTATTGTTAGAAATGTACCCTAGGAATTACCATTCTATTATATTTCCACTGAATATTTGGGATATTATATTTTAATTATTTTATATGGAATCTCTGACATATAGTCTCCTCCTTCATTATTATAGTTTATATTAATATATACGCGGTTTTTCAATTTTTCAATCTTGAATAATTTGAACAGTTTTATCTGTCTTATTAAGAATTGACATAATGAGCAGCTTTTATCATAATATAAAATTCTTTTTTTTTTTTTTTTTTTTTGACATTATATTGATTCCTGCAAAAGATTCTTTTGCTAAGAATCTTCTAAAGAGTCAGGAATTTATGGTTTATAATTATGTCAATTTTTATTAATATATTTTATGATAAAAGAGTTACTAGCACTTAATTATTCTTAAATTAAATGATTTTATATTAATACATTGTGGCTTATACATTATTTATTTATTTTATAATATGTTTCAATATATTTGAAGCTTATTTTTCATACATTTCACATATTCTAACAGGTAATAACAAATATATTTAATATTTTATTTTTTTAAACATTAAAAAATAAAATTTTATGAACACTTTATAAATAAATAAATAACAAATAATAAATAATTTTATAATTAAGAAAAATCCAAATAATTAATATTAATTTATAAACAATTAAATAATAAATAATGAAATAAATACTGAAATAAGTAAAACTAATAGAGGAAAAGAACAAATTATTATTATTAACAAAATATATATATATATATATATATAAATAGTTTTTCATCTAAAAAAAAAAAAAAAAAAAAAAAAAAAAAAAAAAAAAAAAGATAATTCAATAGGGTATATAAATGTATTGAATATTAAACTTTATAAATAGATGTAAATCTTTCATTATTTTAAACGATAAGAATAAGATTTTAAAATAAAAAAGTTTACATAATCATCTCAAAAAAAAAAAAAAAAAAAAAAAAAAAAAAAAAAAAAAAAAAAAGAATAAGGAAAAATTGATAAAATTAATACTTTAATTAAAAAAATATAAAACTCTGAAAATTCAAGTCTTAATTGATAATGGAAAACTTAAAAATGATATTATTGAATTTTGGTAAATTTAAAATAATATAAATACTGATTTGTAATAAATGACAAAGTAATAACCTAATAAAAAAAAAAAAAAAAGATTATTAGAATTCTGTCATACAAAATTATTATTATTATTATTATTATTATTATTATTATTATTATTATTATTATTATTATTATTATTATTATTATTATTATTATTATTATTATTATTATTATTATTATTATTATTATTATTATTATTATTATTATTATTATTATTATTATTATTATTATTATTATTATTATTATTATTATTATTATTATTATTATTATTATTATTATTATTATTATTATTATTATTATAGTTAAAATTATTCTTAATGATCCATAATTGTTTAAAATTTTAATATTTTTTTAAAAATTTTATTTAAAAAAAATTTTTATGTAAAATATCTTTATCATTAAATATTTCTAAATATTTCTAAAAAATATTTTATTTTTATTTTTATTATTATAATTTTATTAATAGCTTTTATGTTTATATCATTAATTTTATGAATATTATAAAGTAGATTTTCTATTAAATACTTTTATTTTTTTATTTTTATTACTAATTTTTATACTATTTCTATTAAAATGTATAATAAAAAATGATATTAAAAATTTTTTATTAATAACTTCTATATTTATTAATATCACAGTTTTCATAAAATTAATAATATTAATATAAAAGGTTAAAAAAATTTTTTTTTTTTTTTCATTACTAAAACTTTCATTTAAATATTTAATTTTTAAATATTATTTTATTTATAAAGAAACTTTTTATTTATATATTTAATTTTAAGATATATAAAACTTTTAATCTTTATATTAATATAAAGAATATTTTCATTTTTAAAAGTACTTTAAGAATATTTAAAGTTAACATTTTAAAAATTTTTTTTTGTTTAAGTTTAGTTTTTAAAAAATATTAAATTTTTACACAATTATGGATCATTAAGAATAATTTTAAAAATAATAATAAGAATTTTGTATGACAGAATTCTAATTATCTTTTTTTAAAAATATCATTTCTAGGTTTTCCATTAGATTCCATTGAGTTGTATTTTGCAATTAAAACATTGAATTTTTTTTTTTTTTTATTTTTTTTAAAAAAAAATTCATGTACTTTTTCTTTTGTAATTATTATAAGATAAAGATTCTTCTTGCTTTAATGCATATATTAATTTATAAAAAGAAGGTTTCTTTGAAAATAAATTATTTAAATATTTATTGAAAAATTCTTATGCATTATTTGTTTGTTACATGTTCTATATTATAATAATTCCAATTTTTATAATTTTTAAAATATTTTTTTTTTTTTTTTTTTTTATTTTAAAAAAAAAAAAAAAAAAAAAAGAATAATCTTAAAATTTCATTATTATTTGTTAAAATACTATTTATTATTATGAAATTATTCGAGTATTAATAAATTGTTTTAAATTATATTTCAAGGAAAATCCTTGATTAAAAAGCAGAAAAAAAAAAAAAAAAAAAAAAAAGTAAAATAACCTTTCTATTAGAATAGGATTAATTGTATCTAAACCCAGTATCCCACGCTATTTACCATTTACAACGTTCCATGATCCATCTCCATTAGTTAGTAGTAACAATAGTAGAATTTGGTTTCGAATAACATGGGAAACCTAGAGCCTCGGTAAAAAGCATACTGTAGTTGAAATTGGATTGTGATCAAGTTTAGCATTAACAATAAGTTTTAGCAATATCAGTTACCGTAAAGAAGTAGTAGTTGAATGTTGGAGTAATAGTTGTAGTGATGGTGATAGTTGGAATAACAGGTTTAAAATTTTTTTTTTTCAAAAGTTAAAATAGGGCTATCTTAACATTAAATAAAGCTAAAGTTTTACAATAATTATGGCTATAAAAAAAAAATTTTTTATTATATACCAAATAATTATTATTGTCCATATATTATACACGTGATCCAAAAAGAATAAGTATAAATTATACAGAGAATGTATATATCTATTCATTTAATTTATTTTGTTGATTAAATATCATCTATAATAAATAAATATTTATCCTTGCCATGTAAAAAAGAAATTCTAAATTGATTTGTTTAAACCTTATATAAATGCTTGTGATATGTAATTAAATATTGCTATAAATTAACGAATAATCTATATTTACAGAGATCTAGGTAATAAAAAGTCCTCTTAATTATTTTTTTTTATCAAGTTAATTAATTATATTTATAATAATAATAATATTATTATTATTATTAATTTTTTTTAACAAATAAATAAAACCAATGAAAAAGAATTTTTTTTTCTTCTTTAAATTATTAAATACATTATGAGGGTCACGTCACAACACTTTAAAAAAAAAATAACTCTAATGCCCTTTTTTTTCCTTTTTTTTCCTTTTTTTTTTTTTTTTTTAACCTTTTTATTTTTTCACTTTCGTTTCTCTTGTAATATGTATCAAGCCTTAGTTTAATAAAAAATATTAAATTAAATAAAATATTAAATATTAAATATATTGTAATTACAAATTAAATAAAAATTAATATATATGTAGAACAAGCCACAATTAGATATAAAAACATGTAACTCTATCTGTAAATTTTGTCAGCCATTTATTTATATTTTATATAAATAATAAAATTTATATCGATTAATAAATCATCTTTTATAACTTAATAACAATAAATAACTAAATAAATAATATTTAAAAATTTTTATTTCTATTTTTAAAATAAAAATAATGTTAAAAAAAAAAAAAAAAAAGTGGAATGATAACAAAATTTTTTGATTAATGAAAACATAGAATAAAAAATAAAATAATAAAATAATTAAATTATTATTATTTTTTTTTTATAGAAGATTCTTAAATAAAATAAAAAAATACCAAAAAATGAAAATAAAAAAAATTAAAAAAAAAAATTAAAATTAAAATTAAAATTAAATTAAATCTAAACAATAATTAAAAATTTAATATAAACATTTAATTCACACTCACACACCAAACATTCACACTCAAACACACCACACTCTTCTTTATTTCTAATAATTAATGTTGTGGTTACACTATTATAATTAAATCATTGAATAATTCAATCATTGATAAATAATAAATAATAAATAATAAATAATAAATAATAAATAATTGAATAATAAATAATAAATAATAAATAATAAATAATAAATAATAAATAATAAATAATAAATAATAAATAATTAAATAATAAATAATAAATAATAAATAATAAATAATAAATAATTAAATAATAAATAATAAATAATTAAATAATAAATAATAAATAATTAAATAATAAATAATAAATAATAAATAAATAATAAATAAATAATAAATAAATAATAAATAAATAATAAATAATAAATAATTGAATAATAAATAAATAAATAAATAATAAGTAATAAATAATGGAATAATAAATAATATTTATTATTAAAGATTTAAATTTTTTTTTTTTTTTTTTTTTTTTTTTTTTTTTTTCCAGAATCCTTAAATAGAACACTTCTTTTTTTTCTTTTTTATATCATTTTGTTCATTTTTATTAATTTAAAAAGTTTTTTTTTATTTTTTATTTTTTATTTTTTTTTTTCTATAATAAATATTAATTAATAATAATTAATAATTAGTTTAATAAAGATTAAAATAAAATAAAATAAAATAAATTAAAATAAAAATAAAATAAATAAAATAAAAATAAAATAAATGAAATATAATATAATATTTGAGAAATCTTAATCTTTTATATGAATATAATAATAAAAAATTAAAGAAAAAACTTTTTATTCTTATTAATAAAAAATAAAATATAAAAAGTAAAAATAAACTTTTTATATATTTAATATATTATGAAATTATAAAAATTAAAATTAAATATAAATTTAATAGTTAGGTATTTAATGTATTTTTGATAGTATTAAACTTTTTTTTTTTTTTTTTTTTTTTTTGATTATTATTATTTCATGAAAATTAAACTATTGAAATAGACTTAATTTTTTTTTTTTTTTTTTGATTATTATTATTTCATGAAAATTAAACTATTGAAATAGACTTAATTTTTTTTTTTTTTTTTTTTTCATCATGAAAAATCATAATGAATATCTTGAATATTTAATATTTTTTTTTTTATTATCATTATGTTTTATAACTATGAAAATTATATTTTAAATAAACTTTTTGTTTTCTGATTTAATTATATACTCTTATTGAAATGAATTTATATTTAAATAAAAAAAAAATGTATCATAAAAAAATAATTAAAATAAAAAAACAAAAAAAAAAAAAAAAAAATTAAAAAAATAATTCAATATATTAATTTAATTTATATTATTTATAGAATAATAATTAAATAATAATAAAATGTCATTTTTTAAGGATTCATTTTTCGATGATATTCATTCATCAATTTTTGATGATTCATTCTATAATTTCCAATATCCTTTCTTCTCTTTTGATCCCTATCTTCGTTCTTATGCTCTCGAAAATCAAATGACTGATACCTTAGAAAATATGGACCTTCCTCCATTTATCAATGGTATTAAAAATGATGCTACTTTTACTGAGGATGACAATGAGGATGATGAGGAAGTAATGTCTGACAATAAAAATGATACTTTAAATATTAACACTATTGATTCATATAATACTACAGAAGAAGCTAGAAATAATAGTAATAAAATGAAATTAAAAAGATCAAATTATCCCTTAAATACTAATAATAAGAATAATATGAATATTAATACTAATAAATGGTTAAATCGACTTCCTTCCCATCCTAATGGACTAAATCCTTATGAAGGATGGCTAAAAAATTATAATCGAACAAAAATTTTTAAACCAAGAATGGATATTACCGAAGAAACTGATCATTACATTATTCATGCTGATCTTCCCGGTTTAACGAAGGATAATGTTCGAATGGAATTAACTGATAATGGAATTTTAACAATCTCTGGTGAAAGAAAATGGAATTATCAAACTTCTTTTCCATCTGAAAATCAAAATCAAAATCAAAATCAAAATCAAACCAATAATAATAATAACTTAATGTCTTCTCCTTCTATTCCAGAAGAAAACAAACTCAATGACAAATATTCCAGAAACGCTTATTATAAAAGAATAGAAAGAAGTTTTGGTCAATTTAAACGTTCCTTCACCCTTCCCGATGATATTGATAGTAGTAATATTGAAGCAAAAATGGAAAATGGAGTATTAATCATTAAGTTACCAAAAAATTTAAATAACTCGTCAAAAAAAGATGTAAAACTTATTACCGTTCAATAAAAATAATATTCAGAGGTTATGAATAAAGTTTAAAAATTAAATAATAATAATAATAATACTATATAATTAATACTATAATATAATATCAAATATACAAATTTTTATATGCACAAATATCATTTTTAATTATACATTCATATTTCTATATATATATATATATTATTTTTCATTCTTATTAATGTTATTTATTAGATATATAAAATATATAATAGTTATATATTTAATATGTAAATATTTAAAATAATATATATATAATCATTGTTGTATAATAATAGTAATAATAATAATAAAAAAATATAAAAAACTAAAAAATTAAAGTTAATAAATTATAAATATTAATTAGATTAATTACAGATGCTTCATATTGAATATTAATATATATTAAATTAACCTAAAAGTAATATTCCTAATTAAAAAAATATTATTTATTTATTATTTATTATTTATTATTTATTATATATTATTTATTTATTATTTATTTATTATTTATTATTTATTATTTATTATTTATTATTTATTATTTATTATTTATTATTTATTATTTATTATTTATTATTTATTATTTATTATTTATTATTTATTATTTATTATTTATTATTTATTATTTATTATTTATTATTTATTATTTATTATTTATTATTTATTATTTATTATTTATTATTTATTATTTATTATTTATTATTTATTATTTATTATTTATTATTTATTATTATTTATTATTTATTATTTATTATTTATTATTTATTATTTATTATTTATTATTTATTATTTATTATTCAATTATTTATTTATTATTTAATTATTTATTCAATTATTATTTATTATTCAATTATTTATTTAAATAAAGTCAATTTTAGTTATTTATCCTATAATTGGAAATATTTAAACATAAAAATAAAAATTATTGGTATGAATGACATGCAATGTGCCTTTTTCAAAATATTCGATATTCGATTGCTTCTTTAGTTTTCACTCTTATTCCATCATTCATTTATCTCATTTATCTTATAATTTTATTTTAATTGTGTAATTTTTTTTTTAAAATTTCAAAATTTTAAATGCAGAGAGAAAAGAAAGATAGATTCAAGCTAATGTTAATTGTGGATATACAATATTAAATGATATAAAAGTTTACTTTTTAATAAAATTTTTATAATTAAATTATAATTAATTTTAAATTATATATAATTGATAAATAATAATAATAATAATAATATTTTGTTTAAATAATAATTCTATTTTGTTTAAATAATAATAATATTTTATTTAAATAATAATAATATTTTGTTTAAATAATAATAATATTTTGTTTAAATAATAATTAGACAGAAATAATCATTATATTCATTATATGCTTTTGTTTAGTTAAAGTAATCATTTATTTGTTTTAGTTTAACTAACGATGATCAGTAAAAAAAAATTTTTTTTTTTTTTAATTATTTAGTAATAAATCTTTTATTAAATCGCTTTATTCTATTCCTTCTTTAAGATATAAAAGAAAAAAAAATAGAAGTTCTTAATTATTTCATTTAATTTTTTTTCTTATTTTCATTCTAATAATAATCTTTATTGAGATAATATAAATCATAAATAGTCATTGAGTTAATATTTATTTTATTGTATTTCATTTTATTTTATTTATATAGAGTTAGTCCGTTTAAATATTTATTTATATTCATACCTATTTATTTATTTATATTCTATCTATTTATTTATTTACATATCTATTTATCTATTTAATTAATCTAATTTAATTTGATTTCTATCTATTTACATTTAATTATGATTTTTTTTTTAAAGAAATGAACTTTATTTAATAGTAAAAGCAAAAAATAGATAGATTTATTGTATAGAATATATTAATAGTCGATAGGTATATATGCATGTTTATATTTATATATGTGTTTAATTGTATTCTCTCTAATTCTAATATTTAATTCTAATATATATGTAATAGAGTTTCTCCTATGGTGAATATTAAAAAAATTTTGAATTTTAAATTTGATTCTATTGGTGCTTTTCCTTTATTTAGCTATGACTGTGATTCATATTGCAGTTAATTCGTAATATATGATATTTAAATTCAACAAATATATTTAAATTATATTGATAATTAATGGAAATTAAAAGATTATAAAAAATTGAATTCAATAATTAAATAAATATTAAAAAAATTTTTTTTTTATTTTTCGAAGAATAGAAACAATGAAAAGAAAAAAAAATTTTTTAATTACATTTATTTAATTATTATATTATTCATCTATTTATATATATATATAGTTATTTATTTAAATAATTAATATTTAATTCATTAAATTAACTACAATCCAAACATATAAATAATGAATATAAATAAATATAAATAAATAATGAATATAAATAAATAAATATAAATTAATAAATATAAATTAATAAATACAAATAAATAAATAAATAAATAGAAGGATGATAAATTATATATAAAAAAGAAAATATATATAAAAGAAAAATAAAATCAGACAGAAACCAAAGCATTCAATTCTATTTTTTTTTTTAAAAAAAAGGTAAAATATATATATATAGTGATTATTTTTTTTTTATTTCAATAATTGATATAAAGAATTAAACCATAAAAATATTTATTTTAAATATAAAATAAAATAGGATATACTAGAAATAACTCAAAATATCATATTAATAAAAGAGATTAAACCATTTCTATTTAAAAAGGGTAATTGATAAAAAATATATATTGACATTTTTTTTTTTTATTTCATTCAAAATCTGAAACCTTCAAAAATAAAAAATTAAAATAAAAAAAAATTTTTTTTCCTATTGAATTATATATATATTTATTTAAATATATATTTAAACACACATTTACTTTTAATTAAATATTTATTTAAATAATAATTTATTTATTTATTTATTTAGTAAAGTTTATAATATAATAAAATATAATATATTTAGATGTTAGTAACAAAAATTTATATTAAATTTAAAAAATATATAAAATATTAATGATTATGATTTTTATATTAATTATATATATATATATATATATTTTTTTTTATTTTTTTTATTTTTTTATTTGTTAATTTTAATACCTTTTAAAATAAAACTATCCTTGAAATTATAGAAATAGAAAAAAAAAAAAAAAGGAAAAAAAAATAAAGAGTGAAAAAGAAGAAACAACAACAAAAATAAAAAAAAAAAGAAGGGAAAATATATTTATATAACTGAAAAAAGAAAATATAAAAGGTAAAAATTTTATAAAATATAAAATTTATATTTCAATATTAAATAATATCAATATTTGAAGTAACAATAACAAATTAAATATTAATAGTTTTTAGTAAAATTTTATATATCTGCATTATTTTAGTTTTTGAACTTTTTAATAATATATATTATAAAATAAAAATAAAAAATTTTGTTTAGTTTAGCTAGAAATTTAATTTTTTCTCTATATATGTAATGGAAATATTTTCATTAATTTTCATTAAAAATCATCAGATAGTGAGTTTCATCTTTTCTTTTTCTTTTTTTTCTTTTACTTTCTCTTTTTTTCAATTTAAAACATACATAAATGAAAAAAAGGACTTCAATAACAAAATATTTAAATAAATAAATATATAAAAAATTTAAGAACTAAATTTTTATGAATAATAAAAAAAAACTATAAATATGTAATAGATACTTTAAATAGAAAATATATTAGTAATATTAGTAATTGCATAAATAGAAGTTATTATAAAAAAAAAAAAAGTTGAATTATGAAAACCATTTCATAATATTCAATATTAAAGAAATGCATATCTTGACAAAACATATAAATTTTATGGTTTTGATTTTGGATTTATTTATAGAACTTTCGATTTTCATTAAAAAATTATATCATATTATTTAAAAAATAGATTGTTCAGAGAAAAATATATATATTTTATAAAATAGTTTTTAATATTTAAAAAAAAAAAAATAATGAAATAGCAATGACTGTCATATCAATAAAACATCAATTAGTTATTAACATGTTTTTTAATTAATTATGAAATGATTAAAAATTTTGAAGAATATATTATATATATATTTTAATATATTTAAATTAGTATTTTTTATTTATTTTTTTTATTCGAAAATAATAATAATAGAAATAAAAGTAATAATAATAATAATAAAAAAAAAAAAAAAAAAAACTATATTAATAATATTAATAAATTAATATATTTTATTTTATTTTATTTAAAATTTTTTATAGATAATATGCTATTATTAATCTTATTTATGAATCCTTATTAATATATATAATATATAAAGGAATAATATTATATACAAATGCGAAGTTTCATAATAATCAATTAAAAACAAATATTTTATCTTATTAAAATCTTTTTTTTTTTTTTTTCTTTTTTTTACAAACCAATAACCCAATTTTATATACGCAAGTTTTTTTTTTTGTTTTACAAGAAAACTATATTCATCACTGTTTTTAAAATATATTTAAATATTAAATATTATTATATTACGTTACAGCACATCACGATAAGAATTTTCAATATAATAATAGATTTATTAATTAAGAGTAGTTTTTCATTTTAATTTATATATCATTTTATAATTTTAATAAGTATATATTTCATATATTTAATTTCTATCAATTTTATTTAATTTAAATTTATTTAAAGATATTAAATTTTAAAAATCATGACAAATATAAATAATAATTATTCAGTACCCGTCGTTATTAATAGTAATGATAAAATAAACAATGTGTTGCCTGTTCAATCAACAGGTGTCTCAACAATAAATGGTATAATTAATTCTCCGCTTGTTACCAATACTAATCCATCAGGTCCAAGTATGATGACTTCCCCTTTAATTACAACACAAAACCCATCAGGAATAAATATGATTACTTCACCTTTGATTACAGGTCAAAATCCCTCTGGACCAGCCATGATGACATCACCTTTGATTACAGGTCAAAATCCCTCTGGACCAGCCATGATGACATCACCTTTGATTACAGGTCAAAATCCATCTGGACCAGCCATGATGACATCACCTTTGATTACAGGTCAAAATCCATCTGGACCAGCCATGATGACATCACCTTTAATTACAGGTCAAAATCCATCTGGACCAGCCATGATAACCTCCCCATTGATTACAGGTCAAAATCCATCTGGACCAGCCATGATGACATCCCCATTGATTACAGGTCAAAATCCATCTGGACCAGCCATGATGACATCCCCATTGATTACAGGTCAAAATCCATCTGGACCAGCCATGATGACATCCCCATTGATTACAGGTCAAAATCCTTCAGGTTCAGCGATAATGGCTTCTCCATTAATTACTATCCAAAATCCTTCTGGACCATCAATGATAAGTTCTCCATTTATACAAAGCCATAATCCACAAAGTATAAGTTTAATCAATTCACCCCTTATTACTAATCCTAATCCGTCTGGTCCAAGTATGCTCAATTCACCATTATTAACGAATACTGGTTCTGCACTCACTTCATTTTCACCTATGCCATCAGGTAATGTCGAGAATACTTCTATTCTTAACAATACATTTTCACCAATAATTGGTTTATCTATTTCTACACCAACCATTGGTACTGGTACTAATGTAGCTTCACCTATTGTAGGTATACCATTAATTGTTAATAATGTGGCTACTAATGCAAATACCCTAAAACAGAGTGTTAATACCGGAAATGAATCTCCCTTACTGGTAATGTCTAATACTAATATTCAAGAATCTAATACTGGAAGTGGTATATTTGATAGTAATCCAATTATTACTTTATCCAGTTTTGATGAAAAGAAAGTCATAAATAATGCTACTACATCAACTGCATTATTAAGTTCCCCAGTTATCGTTAATAGCAATGGTGTGACCGCAGGTGTAGGTACGGTTTCATCGATTCCTAAACCCACCGGTTCTAGTAAAAATCTTATACAACAATCTCAAAAATATAAACAACCTCTTCCTAAATCAGGTAAATAAAATAAAATTGAATAAAATAAAATAAACAGTAGAAATATGAATATTATTAAAGTAATAGATTAAATAAAATAAAATAAATGGTAGAAATATAAATATTGTTAAAGTAGCAGATTAAATATAATAAAATAAATGGTAGAAATATAAATATTGTTAAAGTAACAGATTAAATATGATAAAATAAATGGTAGAAATATAAATATTGTTAAAGTAACAGATTAAATATGATAAAATAAATGGTAGAAATATAAATATTGTTAAAGTAACAGATTAAATAAAATAAAATAAATGGTAGAAATATAAATATTGTTAAGGTAACAGATTAAATAAAATAAAATAAATGGTAGAAATATAAATATTGTTAAAGTAACAGATTAAATAAAATAAAATAAATGGTAGAAATATAAATATAATAATAAAATAATAATACTATTAATGAAAATGATTATAATTGTAATTAAATAATGATAATGATAATAAAAAAGTTTTATATATTATAGAAAAATAATGATAATAAGGATAATGAGATGAAATTTTTTATATTTATAATAATACTATAATAATTATAATGATTGTTGTATAAAGATTATGCTTCAAAATAAAATAACAACCATAATAATTATAATAAGAAAAATTGTATTTTACAACAATACTCATATAATATAATAATAATCAGTATAATTAATTAAAATTAACTTTTTTATATAAATATGTAAATATGTAAAAATATATATATATATATATATATATATTTGTTATATTTGTTATATTATATATTATATTAATTATTAAATGGGTACTGGTTCTACAAATTTAATTAAAGCGATTCAAAATACTGCTTCTCCATCTGATCGTTTTATTCATAATCGTCATAGTAGTATTGACAGTAATACAAATCATAATAGTGTTGATACAGTTATTTCAAATGATGGTTTTGCTGTTCCTACTTCTCCATACGTCTATCAACAAAAATCAAATGTTAAAGGTCATATAACATCTCCTTTAGTTTATTCACCAATGAGTGCTCAATCAGCAAATGCTGCAGCATACGCGTTATTAAATGTTTCTAAGGGTGGTAGTTTCGATAATTCTTCATTTAGTAATTCTTTTAATCAAAGTAAATATGCCTCCCAATCTCTTGATGCTGCACTTATGGATGGCATTCAAAGCCCTATTATTAGTGATCCATCGGATCAATCCATTAAAAAAACAGATTCTATGGATAGTATTAAATTTAAAGTACCCTACTATAGTAATTCTCTTGATAGTAGTAGTATTAATGAAGATTTTTCAGATAAATTTTTTGGTAATTCTTCGATTGTTGAAAAATTAGATAATGATACCAATGATGATAATAAAAATAATATTCCAACATTTAACATTCCAAAAGATGGTCATTTATTAGATAGTGATCTTAATAATTCACCACCTCAAGAATTTGATACTTTTTCAGAACATGATCTTCATCATCATTCTACTGGTAATTCAAATAATTATAATACTAATCAACTTCATAAATCATTAGTGAATACTACTAATTATTCAGGAGGATCAACCACTTCATATTACAATAATAAGAGAAATAATAGTTTAAGTATAAATAATATTAATAATCCTCATTATCAAAATACCATCATTAATAATAATAATAATAATACTAGTAATAATGGCCAAAATAACTATTATAAAGGTGCTAGTTACAATGTAAATAAATCAAATAATATGAATTCTCTGAATAATAATATGAATACCATAAATAATTTCAATACCTCAAATAATATGAATAATATGAATCAAATGAATATCATAAACAATAATATGAATTCTATGAATATGAATGGTATGAATACTATGAATGGTATAAATAATAGCATGAATAATAATATGAATGGCATGAATATAAATAATATGAATGTTGAAAATAATATCAATAGAATGAATATGAATAATCTAAATGGAATGAATAATTTAAGTAATAATAATAAATCTAATAATAATAGATTTAATAATAATAATAATAATAAAAGTAATAATAATAATAATAAAAATAGTCAAATTAATAATAATAATAATAGTAATAATAATAATAATAATGGCATTAATAATAAAAATAAAAATGAAAATAATAATAATAATAATAATAATAATAATAATAATAATAATAATAATAATAATTTAAATACAAATGAAAAGAATAATAGCAACAGCAATAATAATAATAATAATGAAGATAAACATAATAAAAATCAATCTAAAAAGGGATTAAATTCTAATATACCAAATATTAAAATTATGGATCCAGATGGTTTGCTTTCTCCTTCTCCTTCATTTGAATTAACTGGTAAAAATAATAACAGAAATAGAATGAATATTAATAAAAAGGAAGGAGAGGAAATTTCTTTAAGAGTTAATGATAAAGAAGTTCATC
>JACVTC010000015.1:905000-937500 GCA_016946835.1 Neocallimastix lanati (nom. inval.) | reverse complement strand
ATATATATATATATATATATTTTTTTTTTTTTTTTTTTTTTTTTTTTTTTTTTTTTTTTTTGAATTACTTGATAAAGTTCTGATATTGTTGTTGCTATATAATCGGTATGACCCGGCGTATCATAGAGTACTAATTCTCGATCATTATAACGTATGGAAAAATCAGTGGTAATACCTAAAGTAGTATTTCTATATTAAAAAAAAAAAAAAAAAAAAAAAAAAAAAAAAAAAAAAAAAAAAAAAAAAAAAAAAAATTAATTATATATATATAATAAAAAAAGTAGGAAATGTAAAAAAAAAAAATAAAATAAAAAATAAAAAAATAAAATAAAATAAAATAAAATAAAAAAATAAAATAAAATAAATAAAAAAAAAATAATATTAAAATTCAATTAATTAATTTTTTTTTTTTTTTTTTTATACCTTTCTCTTTCAATTTTAGTTTCATCCATTAACCATGCATATTTTCTTTCAATGGAAAGATTTCGTCGTTGAAGTTCTTTTTCTATTTTTTTAACTTCTCTAATAGCATTTTCTGGTTTAAGGATATATTCTTCAAAAATACGACCTAAAAGTGTACTCTTACCACTTTTTATTGGACCTACATATCAAAAAAAAAAAAAAAAAAAAAAAAAAAAAAAAAAAAATTATAAATTGTATTTATATATATATATATACATTTTTAAATTATTATAAATATTTATATACATAAGGGAATATTTAAACATATATATATTAATAAAAATAATAGTAAAATAAAATAAAATAAGAGAAAATACAAATATATAAATATATATATTTATAATAAATAATAAGTAAATGTAAATATATAAATATATATATATATATATATATATTTTTTTTTTTTTTTTTTTTTTTTTACCTAAACAAGTAATATGTAAAGATTTTCTATAATGAGTTTCTTGTCGTTTTTGGAATTCTTTTTCTATATCTAACTTATGATAATAAGCTGAATTATATTTAGCTGGAAGTGGATCTGGAATATCTGGATATTCGGTATAAAGAATACGTGCATTTTCATCTTCAAACTTTTGATATTTATAATAGTCACTTTCGGCTTTTTCATCTTCAGTTTCAAATATTTCATCTTCGGATTTAAAAGCATTCGCTAAAAGATCATGTCGATAATTAAAGTTAAATCCATTGGGATGAATAGGTTGTTCCTGTTCATCTTTTTGATTTTGATTTGAATCTCTTCCAAGTGATAAAGAAATTGTACTTGATCCTTTGGAGGATGAATTTAATAAACTATTCTTACTTGAAGATGGACTTGTGGTTCCAATTCGAATAACGTGATCTGATGAAACTTCAACATTTGAAGCATTCATTTTATTTATTGCTTGAGCATTCTCTTCCTCCGTTTTCTTTTCCATGTATGATGTTGATCTATAATTGGTATCTCTCATATCTTTATTATATATATACCATATGAAAAATAGTAATATTATTTAAATATATAAATAGATTAAGAGGTGAAAAGTTAAATAAGCAAATAAACAAATAAATAAATTATATCATTATAAAAATATATAAATAGGTAAAAAATTGATAAATAAATAGATAAATAAATAAATGGATAAATAAATAAATAGATAAATAAATAAATAAATAGATAAATAAATCAATATATATATATATATAAATTAAAAAATAAATAATATTTTAATATTTTTGAATTAAAAAAATATTCAATTATTAGTATATATATTAATTATTATTATTATTCTTTTAAATAAATATAATATATAAATATATAAATATATATATATATATATATATATATGAAATAGGATTAATTTATTTTTTACCCTTCTTTCCCTTTTCTCTTGACATAATAACAATATCATCTGGACTTGGTGTATCAAATCTAAATAATTTATGAATTTTCGTTTTTTCAGAATTTTTATTTTCTTTTTCATTTCCTTTATTTTCTTCATTGTTGTTTTTATTTTCATTTTCATTTTCATCATTATCATTACTATTATCATTACTATTATCATCATCATTATCATCATCTTGATCAGATTCGATAAAACCTTCTTCTTCTTCATCATAGCCTTCTGTTTCTTCCCAATCAATAAAATTAAGAAGATAATATGGAGAGGTATTTCTAAATAATTTATGAATTTCATTTAATTTATTTAGTGCTTCCTTACTAACAGAATCTTCATCAATATCTTCTAAAACATTTGGTGATATTGGAGATTTGAGTGTCACCGGAATGGTATCACTCTTTGAATTATGTTGACCTAATGAAAATGGCATTTGACTATTTTCATTTTTATCGTTTTCTTCTTCATCAATATCTAATAAGAATTTTGCAAAACCGGATGGTTTAGCAATTAATGAATCTTCATGCTGTTGATTATTGTTTGTACCATCTTTTCCAGTGTTGGATATATTAAATGAGGCAAAAATATTATTGTTTTTAACTAAATCATTTTTATTATTATTCTTACCAGAGAATGGTGATAATTTCTTTTTATTTTTAATATCGTCTTTATTATCCTTAGAAGGATTCATGTTATTTTGAATACTAGATAATTTATTGTTACTACTCTCATTATGAGACTGGTTTAAAGTAAATATGGTGGATTGAGAATCATTAATCATACTACTAAGAGGTATTGAATTTTTCTGTAATGAAAAGGGAGTGGAAGTATTATTATTAATGATATTTAAACTGTTTTGAGGGAATGCTGTAGAGCCATTATTACCATTATTATTATTATTATTATTATTATTATTATTATTATTATTATTATTATTATTATTATTATTATTATTATGATTTTGTAAACCAAATGAAAATGAATTCTGAGGTTTATTGGATTGAAGAGTAAAAGGTGAAGATGAATTATTTGTATTAGAATTGGAAAGTGAAAATGGTGAAGTAGAATTATTCGAATTAGGTTTGCTGAGTGAAAATGGAGAAGTGGAATTAGTATTGGAATTGGAAAGTGAAAATGGTGAAATTAATTTTTTATCAGTATTAGTTGATAATGAAAATGGGGAACTGGTACTATTTTTATCATTAGTTGATTTTAAACCAAATGGAGATGACGATGCTACAGATGGAGGTGAATTATTATTATTATTACTTAATATAGGTTTTGAAACATTGGATTGTAATGAAAATAATGAAGGTTTTTCATTTGTCGAATTCAATTGATTTAACAGAGGTTTGGTATTAGTTGTTTGTAAAGAAAATGGAGAAGTTGTTGTAGATTCTTTTTCTAATGTGGATAAATTTGAATTGATACTAGTGTTTGATAGAGAAAACGGTGAATTTAAATTTGAATTTGAATTACTTCCATTATTATTTAATGAACCTAAATTAGGTTTAGCCATAGAATTTAATGAAAAAGGTGACTTCTTTTCCTGATTCAATGGTTGTCCTGCAATTTGTAACGAAAATGGTGAATTGGAATTTGTATTTGAATTTAAAGAAAACGGTGAAGTTTTCTTATCTTTATATTATTGTAGTCGTTATAAACATTTTAAAAAAGATAACAAAGTACAGGTACATTGTTGAATATATATATATGAAATTATCATATTAAAAAATTAATATATATATTAAATATAAATATAAAAACAATTTTAAAAATAAAATTAATATTTATTGTATTAAAAATAAAAAACAATTTTTTTTTTTTTTAAATTTTAAAAAATTTTATTTAGATTTCATTTTATTAAATGTTCATAATTTTTATATTTCTATACCTTTATCGAAATTCATGTTATTTTTTTTTTATCTTATAATGAAATATGATTTCTATACAAATGGATAATAATTTTGATGTTATTAATTTGTTTTTTAAGAAATGAAATTTAATTATTATTTTAATTCATGGATGATTTAAAAATTGCTGCGTAATATATATATTAAAATATAAAATATTATTTATGTATAAATTTAAATATATATAATATTTTTTATTAAAATTATCAATTTTTTTTATAAAAAATAGAAATTAAAAATTTTATTTAGATTTTATTTAAATTTGTATAATTACATATTTAAATTGCTTCTTTTTTTTATATATGTATTTTTTATTTTTTTTTTAATTTCAAAATTTCAATTTTTAAAATGAAATAAATAAACAAGAATTACAAAAGTTAATAGATAAATAATTATATTAATAAATAAATATTTAATCTATTTTAATTTAATACAAAAATAAATGAATAGTCAGATATTTTAATATTTATAAATGGATAAATAAATTAACAATTAAATAAATATTTAATGAATGATTAAAATAAAATTTTATACATTTTTAAGGGGGACTAAATCCATAAACTATCATTAATCAATTTTTATATAATAAAAATTAAAAAAAAAAAAAAAAAAAAAAAATGAAAAAATAAAACAGAAGCATAAAAAAATTATTTGTTTTATTAAACTTTGATATTTTACATTCCTGAATTATATATATAATAAATTAAAATATTAATGATATTTTCATTCAAATCACCTCAGGGCTCAATCGATGGATGAAATCACAAAATTGCCCGAATGGGTAAGCACACTATCATATCTTAACCTTTATTATTAGTTAATATATAATAATTATAATTATTATAAGAAAGTGTAACAACAAAAAAAAAAAAAAAAAATAAAAAAAATAAACTATATATATATAATATAATAGAAATGTAATAATAATAACAATGGAGATGGGAAATTGAAGAAGCCAAGTCTACTATTGTTATTATAACAACACAATTATTTATCCTATCAATTAAAGTATGACCAATAATATTGAATTAAATAAAAAGAAGTTACAATTGAAGAAAACTAAGTATCAGCAAAACTTTAAATATAAATTATCATATTAAATATTAATTTAACTATTACTACCTCTACTACCTTTATTACTACTACTACATAATGATAACGATAATAATAATATTAATAATAGCAAATTGAGAAAAACTATTGATTTCATTCCTATAGTAAAAAATATTTATTATATTTATTAAAATCAACAAGGTCTATTTAAATTATGATAATTAATTTTATATCATTTATTCAATGTATATTATTGAAAATGAGATTAATCGTTTCATTTCATTTTTTTATTTTTAATAAACTTTTCATATTGCAATCTGATTATATTTCCAAATTAAATTTTCTTTCTTAATGTCATTCAGATATTGAGAATAAAAAAGATAACCCTATTCCAAATAATTTCTATATTTGATGCTAATTGATTATTCTCATTTTAATAAATTGTTAAGACTTTCCAAATTATAATTTTTTTTTTTTTTTTTTTTTTTACTTGAATATTGTATTAAAATAGATAAATAATGATATAATATCTAAAAAGAATCAAATAATCAATATAAAAAATATTCTAAAAATTACTAAAAAAAAAAAATAATAAATTAAAATATAAAAAAAAAAGAAAATAAATACTAAAATATAGATAATATTTAACTACAGATTGAATAAAATAAAATAAAATAATAACTTTTAAGTCTATTCATTGTTTGTAAATTCATTTAAATATTTTAAATTATTATTACAATTGATTAAATAACCATTTGAATATACCTACTCCAACTTCCTCTAAACATTTATCTTTAAATATAAAATAAATAGTAACAATAACTTTATTATCTAAAACTATGGATTAATTAAATATTTTGAATTTTTAATGATATTTATCATAATTTATAAAACAAATTATGATTACATAATTATATTTATATAATATCTGAAAAAAATACATACTTTTTATAAAAAATATAAAAATCTATCATATCTATTAAAAAAAAAAATAAAATAAAATAAATTACAAATGTTATCAATATAGAATAAATAATGTTTAATTAATAATTAAATTATTGTTTTAATCATTATATACAGATTTATATGTGGAAAAATTATCTTTTGAAATATAAATAATAATAATAATTAATAAATGGTTTTATTTATTATTAATTATAAAAAAAATATCAAGTATTTTTTATTAATAAGTGTTTCATTTTTTTTTTAAAAGTTTAAATAAAAATTATTATTTTAATATTTTTAACTATTATTTATTAATTATTAATTATATTTAATTTAATAATAATTTATATTTTATATATAATATTTTAATATTATATTATTATTATTATTTATTATTAACTATTTATTTAATTATTAACTATTTATTTAATTATTAAATGTGGTTTTATTAATTATTTAATAATTATTAAATTTTTAATTTTTTTTTTCCTTTTTTTTTCTTTTTTTACTATACCTAAAATAATTTATTTATATTATGGATTATTAACAAATAACAAAAAAGTATATAGTAAAAAAAAATAAAATTCATTTTTTTTTTTTTTATTTTTTAATGTTTTAAAAAATAAAATAAAAAAAACAATATAATAAAATTATAAATATTTTTCTTTGATATTTAAGTAAAGAAAAGTAAAAAAAAGAAAAAAAAAAAGGAGGAAATTGTAATATATATGAGTAAATAAGTATTATTAATAAAAAAAAGATTGAAAAATTCATTTTTTTTTTTATTTTATTAATAAAAAAATATTAATTCATGTATTTAATATTATAAATACAAATGAAAAGCACTATATTCGGTTAAATATTTTTAAATCATACTATTAACAATATAATATATATATTTCAATAATTATATAAGAGGGAAAAAGAAATCAAAAAAAAAAAAAATAAAATCATTATTATTATTATTTTTTTTAAATATTAAGAAATATATATATTTATTTATTTAAAACTCTTATTCACATAATACACTATAATATAATCAAGATTGGACAATTAATACTAAAACATAATAAAATATATTAAAATGGCTCAAAATCCTATGAAAATTGGTAATTACATCTTAATGGAAACATTAGGTGTTGGTTCTTTTGGAAAAGTTAAACGTATGTGGATTATTCATTTTTTTAAATATATATATTATATTTAAAGAATATAATTAATGAAAGAAATATTTTATATCAAATTGGCTTTTGCATTATTTTTTAATTTATATATATATAATAAATTCAAATATAACGTTTCATATATGTAAAATATATTTTAATGATATAATTTTACATATATAATAATTAATTTTTATTTTAATATATATATATAAATTATTGTTTGGGGCTTTGGCTTTGTTTATTTGATTCAATTTTTAAATAAAATAATTGTAATAAATAAAAAAAAAAATAAAATAAATAAATACATAGTTGCTGTTCACTCAACAACAGGTCATCGTGTTGCTATGAAAATTATCAATAGACGTCGTATTGCTACAATGAATATGGTAGAAAGAATTAAAAGAGAAATTCAATATTTGAAATTACTTAGACATCCACATATCATTAAATTGTAATATATTATAATATATTAATATACATTAAATCATTTTTAAGATTTCTTTTTAGCTTATCGAAAATATTATTATATTAATATATCAATATATAAAATATATAAAATATTTTGTTTTATTAAAATATTTCAAATGTAACAATTCGAAATTCAACATTAATATTATATATTCAATGAAATTAAATGTTACCTTTTTATGAATATAAAGATACGAAGTTATTACAACACCTACAGATATTATTATGGTAATGGAATATGCACCTTATGAATTATTTAATTTTATTGTTGAAAAAGGAAAGGTATATTTAAAATAAGAAAATAATATTATATATATAATTTATAGATAAAATTATTTACAAATTATAAATTTCAACAAAAAATATATATATAAAAATTTATTTACAATTATATATATTGACATATCATTCTTTCAAATGTATTTTTTTTTAATAAAAAGGTAACGGAAGATGAAACTCGTCGTTTTTTCCAACAAATTATATCTGCTGTAGAATATTGTCATAGACATAAGATTGTTCACAGAGATCTTAAACCTGAAGTATTATTATTATTATTATTATTATTATCGTTGTCAAAATAATATTACATAAAAATAATAAAAAATATAGAATATAATATTAAAAGATTTATATTAATTTTATTTATATATATATACACCACAATTTTATATTTATTATTATTTAAATAATTATAAAATTAATTATATTTCTATATTTCTATATAAAATATATTTCATCCTAAATGTTAATTTTAAAATTATTTTAAAAGAATGTATTATTGGATGAAAATTATAATGTTAAAATTGCTGATTTTGGTTTATCTAATATTATGACAGATGGGGATTTCTTAAAAACAAGTTGTGGTATGTTTATTTTTTTACAAAAATGGATAAAAAAAAAAAAAAAGAATAGAATAATAATAATAATAATAATAATGAAATTAAAAATTTTTAATGATTAATATCATTAATATAATTTAATAATTTAATATTATAAAGGATCTCCAAATTATGCAGCACCAGAAGTTATTAATGGAAAGTAAGCTATTAGAAAAAAAAAAAAAAAAAAAAAAAAAAAAAAAAAATTAGTATATTGTTTTAATATATAAAATTTTTTAATTTTTGTTTTTATTTTAATTTTTATTTTAATTTTTATTTTAATTTTTATTTCAATTTTAATTTTAATTTCAATTATTTTTTAAAATAGATTATATGCAGGTCCGGAAGTTGATGTTTGGAGTTGTGGTGTTATGCTTTATGTTATGCTTTGTGGTCGTTTACCATTTGATGATGAATATATCCCATTATTATTCAAAAAAATTAGTGGTAATATATATAATTATTTATAAAAATAAATGTTTTTTTTTTTTTTTTTTTTTTTTTTTTTTTTTTTTTTTATAATTTTATTTAATTATTTATTTATTATTATTTTTAATTGTTTAATATTTTGAAAAACATTAAATATTATTAATAATTGGTTTTTATATATTCATTTTTTTTTTTTTTAATTATATTTAATATTAATTTCAATATTAAATAACAATGAATTATCTTATTATTAATAGGTGGTATATTTACACTTCCTTCTCATTTATCTCCAGAAACCAAAGAATTATTATCATCAATGTTAGTTGTTGATCCTTTAAAAAGAATTACCATTGAAAATATAAGGTAAAGAAAATTAAATTAAATAAAAGAATATATTCTTTTGTATTTTTTAATAATTCTTTTAACAATATAGCATTTTTTATTTATTTGGATTAAATATTTTTTAATATTTTATATTATTTTTTTTTCGTTGTTGTTTATATTATTTAATATTTATATTATTTTAAATTAATATTATTTTATATTTATATTATTTGAAATTATTATTGATATTTATATTATTTAATAAATAATATAATTTGATATTTACATTATTTTTAATTTTAATTATTTAATATTATTATATTTTAATATTTTAGAAAAAATAAATGGTTTAATACCAATTTACCTGATTATCTTAAACCAATTACAGCTTCACCATCAGATCTTGCTAGTAATATTGATGAGAATATTATTAATGAATTAAGAAAGAAATTAGGTTATTCTCGTGAACAAATCTTAAGAGGATTAAAATCAGAAGGAGAAAATCAAATTAAAGTAGCTTGTGCCTTAGTAATTGATCATCAAAGAATGATTAATAATGGTAAACACAAAAATGATTTACACACATTTTAAAAAACTATAATAATAATTATATTTAAATTATAATTGTATAAATTTTAAATATATGTATACATTAAAAATTTTAACTAAGAATTGTAATTTTTTTTTTTTTTTTTTAAAATAATAAAAATTATTTTATCTATTTATTCTATTTATATATATTCTATTGTAATATTAATATTTACAGCTCAACATACTAATATTGAAAGTTTTCTTGCCCAATCCCCACCTGCTTGGGACGCTATGCCAAATGTAAGTATATAACAAATAGTAAATAATTTTTCTGATATATAATAATCTATATAAATATATAATATTCCATTAATAATTAATAATAATTAATAATAATAATAATAATAATAACAATTTTTCTTTTGTTTTTATTATCTTATTTTATATATTTAGTCATTAAATTCTAAAGATGGTTTTGGTTCAATTTCTCCATCTATTCAAATTTTAAGTTCTAGTTTACCAAAAAGACCTTATTATAATCCAGAATCAAATTTCCATTCTCTTCCTCCTGTTCTTCCTGCTTCACCAGCTAATAATATAAATGGTAATCAAAATAATATGATTGGTTTAGGTGTAAATACTATAAATAATGAGGGAACTATGGGTGGCTCTACTGTTGTAACAGGTAATTATAGTAAAGGCATATTCATTAAATATATACTTTTCTTTTAGATATAAAAAATATAAATTAAAAATACTTATTTCACATTATTTTTATATTCATACTTAAAATTATATATATTATTAAAAAATTATTAAAAATATAAATTTATATTTATACATACTTTTTATTATTATTATTATTATTATTATTATTATTATTATAATATGACCATTATTTTATTGAAAGGTGTTACAAATTCATCGATACCAACAACAACAATAAACGGTGTTACATCACCATCAGCCTTAAGAAATAGTACAATTAATAAAAATCTTAATGATTCAACCTCACCGTCAAATAATACAACTTTACCTACAGCTATTCCTTCTTCAACATCTACCCCACCTTCTAATTCTATTTCTAGTACTCCAAATACCAATAATGTCGCAGGTGCTGGTCGTAATCCAATCGCAACTCCAATACGTAAACATAAAACACGTTCAAAATGGCACTTTGGTATTCGAAGTAAAAGTTTACCATTAGATATCATGTTGGAAATTTATAAAGCTCTTAAAAAAATTGGAATGGTAAAAATTTAAATATCATTAAAAACTCTCTCTCTTTTTTTCTTTTTTATTTATTTATTTATTTATTTATTTTAATTTTAGTTTTATATTTTAATTTCATTTCTATTTATTTTTTTTTTAAAATTCTTATCTTATATAAAAATAAATTAATTTATAATATTTAACATTTTTTATTTTATTTAATATTTAATTATGGATTTATTTGATTTTTTTTGTTAATATATTTTTATAATTACCTTTGTAATAAAGAAATGGAAATCAATAGATCAATATCATATACGTGTTTTATATGAATCCAAATGTAATACTGTAAGTGAAAACAATATTTTTTTTTTTTTTTTTTCAATATTTTAAAATTTAAATTTATAAATTATATATAATTATAATTTCAATATTTAAATTTTGATTATTTATCTATAAATTTTGATTTTAATTAAATTATAATAATAATAATAATAATAATAATAATTGTGATTTTAATAATTTATATATCATATTGCTTTTTTTTTTTTTTTTTTTTTTTTTTTTTTTTTTTTTTTTTTTTAATAAATATTAAAAAAGAAAATAAAATTTGATATTCAATTATATCAAATTGAAAATAATAGCTATTTAGTTGATTTTAAGGATGCTATGCCACCAACTAGAACCAAAACCCAAAATCCTATAAGAGATGAGCCGATATCCCCTGCCCCAGTTGCTATTCCAACCGAAATTAGTAATACCATTTCATTAGAAAATGATTCCCCAACCACTTTTACTAATACAAAATCCCAACCTATGAATATAAAAAAGGCTAGTAATTTAACAAGACAAATTAAAAATAGTGAATATAATTCTGACATTAGAAATAATAATTATAATGATAATAGTAATAATTTGAATGATATCAATGATATTAATAATGAATATAATCAAGCGATGAGTTTATTAAGTAATCATGGTAATGAAGAAGATGATATGTATGAAAGTATGATTGCCGCTAATTTCGATAAAATGAATTTAATGTTTGTTCCAGAAGAAGAAGAAATCAATTTACGTGCTTTTATATTTTTTGAAGCTTGCTCAAAATTAATTACTGAATTAGCTTTATCTTCTTAGTTAAATTAAGAAGAAATTTGAATTATAAATAATATATCGATTTTTTTTTTTTTTTTTTTTTTTTTTTTTTTTTTTTAAAAAAAAAAAAAGAAGTAATAATTAATTAATAAATTACAAATTAATAATATTTAAAATTAATAGTAATTTTTTATTTATTTATTTATTTATCAATATTAAATAGTAATATTCTAAATAAATAAATAAATAAAAATAGTAAAAATACAAAAATACAAATAATAAAAATAAAAAAAAATAAAAAAATAAAAATAAAAAAAAAAATAAAAATAAAAAAAAAAAATTGGAAAAATAAGAAATTTTTTAATAGTAATTTTTTTTTTTTCTTTTGATCATATCAGTATAAAAAAAAAAGTAATATACAAAATAAGTAAAATAAAATAAAAAAAAAAAAAAATAATAAAAAACAAAAAGAAAAAAAAAAAAAAAATAATAAAAAACAAAAAGAAAAAAAAAAAAAAAATAATAAAAAACAAAAAGAAAAAAAAAAAAAATTTTTTTTTTTTCTTCTACTTCTTCGTAACTATAAAATATATTAATAATTAAAAAAATCAAAAAAAAAAAAAAAAAAAAAAAAAAAAAAAAAAAAAAAAAAAAAAAAATAAGTAGATTTATATTAATATAAATTTAATACAAACAAATCTTTATCTTTTTTTTTTTATTATTATTATTAATTAATCGAATATATTTAAATGCTTCTTTTTGGTTAAATTTTTGCTTTAAATGAATTACAATTTAATACTAATTAAAGATATTTAAAAGAACTTCAGTATCTGATGAAGCATAAATATCGTTCAGCTTACAGCCTAATGAAATGCCTAACCTACAAAATTACCCATCATATTAATTTAACACTCATGAGTTACCTTCTGATTGGCATGGTAAAAAAAAAAAAACTTTTCTCAACCTCTATGGTAAAGAAGAATTTCTATTACTAATTCTTCGATTTTATTTAATATATATAATAATATGACTCCATGAAAATTGAATCTCCTGATGATATTTCTTCTGGTTCGAGAAAGAGTTTAGTGGTCACTACTACACTATCTACTTTACAAATGTTACTTATTTGCTTCTTTGTTTTATTTTATTTTTTATTTTTATTTTGGGTAGAAATGATTTCAATTTACATCATTAATCATCATTAATCATAATTGTTTTATTTTATAATTTTCATTTAAATTTATATTATAATTATATTAAAAATAACTTTAAATAATTTTTAAATTTTAAAAAAATTATATAAAAATAAAAAACTTTTAATAATGGGAAGTGTATTCTTTTATCGTTTTTTTTTTTAAAAAAAATAATTACTAAAATAATTAATATATATATATAGTAAAAATAAAATAAAATAAATAGTAGAATATTGAATATAAATATTAAAGTATAGATTGAATAAAATAAAACAAAATAAAATAAATAGTAGAATATTGAATATTAAAGTACAGATTGAATAAAATAAAAATAAAATAAAACAAAGTAATATTAAATAAAAAATAATAATAATATAAAAAAAAAAAATTAATAAATTAAAAAACAAAAGTAAAACAAAAATAAAAACAAAAAAAAAAAATATTGATGATCATAAGAAACTATTGTACAGAATGTAATTGATATCAACAACTGGAAGAGTCTTATTTAATTATGAATCCATTGAATCATTTATAGTAAAAAACATTTAAAATAATTGGCATTTAGTGAAATTACAGAGAGTAAATTTTATTTATATTAAAATTTTAATTTAATTTGAAATTTATTAAATTTTAATTTAAAAACTAATACTTTTATATTTATTGTTTAATACTATGAAGGTTCTGTTTTAAATACTTATAATTATAAATTTCAAATCATTATCTATTAATATTTTTATTTTAATATTCATTTTTATATTTTCTTTGTTGTTCAAATATAATTTTTCTATTTCATTGATGTTTAAATTCAATAGTTCATCAATATTTTAATAAATTGTATATTATAATTAATAATTTTTTTTTTTAAACATTTACTATAATATTATTAATAAATTTTAATTTAAATGAAATAGTTAATAAGATTTAAATAAAAAAAATCTTTTTTATTTAAAGTAAATTTTATTTACTTTTTTTTTTTTTTTTTTTTTTTTTTTTTTTTTTTTAATTATAAAATATAATAAAAGTAATTTAAATCTTATTTTGCTAAAATTCCAACAAAATTTTAATTAATTAAAAAGTTTATCAATGATTTAAATATTTCTTCTTTAAATCATAAAAAATAATGTAAGAAATATTTTAATAGTATAAAAATGTATGTTTAAGTGATTATCTTTAAGGTTACAACAATTAACTAAAATTTAAATAAAGTTTATTATAAAAAACCAAAAAAAAAAAAAAATATTAACAATTGTATTGCGTTACTATATTAATTTGGCTTATTTTCAAAAAATTATAATTATAATTAAAGTATAATTAATATACATATTTTTCCTTTTTTTTAAAAAGATAATTTTTTTATATAATATGAAAATAATTTTATTAATGTAATTAAATATTAATATATATATATTTTTTTTTAATAATATAAACTATATTCATATTCTTTATTCATTTATGAATAATTTACAATTAAGTATTTATTATTATTAAGATTTTACATGAATTTCAAATGATTCAACACTAATATTAAAAAAAAAAAAATAAAAAAAAAAAAAAGTAAAAAGAAGTAAAAAAGAAAAAATGTATAATTATTATTTTTTTTTCCGTTTTTAATTATTAAATTAATTATAATGAAATAAAATTAATTATAATATATCATAATATTTAATATATTATTTTTACTTTTTCTGTATTTAATAAATTTAATATAAAATTTTTTAATAGATTAAAAATATTTAAATATTTAATTATTTTATTTAATATAATGAAATTTTATTTTATTTAAAATAAAAATAAATAAAAGTAAAAATAAAAATTAAAAAAAGATTAATTGAAATAAAAAAAAAAAAAGATAACATAAAAAAAGAAAAAAATAAAATTAAAAGCAAATAAAAAAAAAAATTATAAATAAATAAAAAATAGGTTTTGGTTTGCAAAAATAAAAATAAAAATAAAAAAAACAATATTTAATAATTAACATAAAAAAGGTAAAATATTGAATCAATTTTAATATAACAATTATTAATTATTTATTTTAATTTTAAAATGAAAAAATGGACATAGAATAAATTATAATATAAATATCTATGAAAGAAATTTTTGTTTATGTGTTCCTAATTTTTAACTTATTGAGGAATAAATAAAAAAAAAAAAAGCATTTCAAAAATTAATAAAACATTTTGTTATAATAAGAATCATTCGATTTTTGTATTTAAATTAATATAATTTTATATAATTTCATTTATAATTTTTCAAAATTCTATTCATAAATCTTCTCTCTCTCTCTCTTTTTTTTTTTTTTTTTTTTGTCATTGTTTCATTTTAATTAACCATATATATATTTTATATACATTTTATATACTTTTACTAAAATAAAATATAATTTAAATCTGTATTTAATATAATATATATCTATATATTAATAATATAAAAATAAAAATTTCCAACTATTCTATTTCAGACAAACCTGTAAAACTTTTAAAACAAAAATAAAATAATATAAAATAATAATTTTAATAAAGAATAAAATTTTAATATTAATAATTTGAAATGGCTACAATTCAAATCAGTAAAAGAATTACTAAGGAAATTAAGGATGTTTTAAAAGATAAAGAATCAACTGTTCAATTAAAAATTATTGATGATAATTTTCGTATGTAGAATTTATTATATTATAAAAAATGTTTATTGACTACTATCATTTAAACTGAAAATTAATTAGAACAATTATTATAATTTACAAAACTTTTAAAATAACATAATTTAATAACCAATTGTTATTAAAAAATAATATTTCAATATTCATTTTAATTATTATTTAAATAATAAAAAGAACATTTAGAAGGTTCCTTCGATGGACCAGAAGGAACCCCATATGAAGGTTTAAAAATATTTTATAATATAAATTTGTATAAAATATATATATATATATATATATTTTTTTTTTTTTTTCTTGATAATTTATAAATTAACTAAATACTTCATTTTTTTATATCAATATTTCTATATTATAATTTTTGCTATGTATATTAATGTAAATTTTTAATTAAAAAGATGGTAGATTTGTTGTAGATATTGAAATTCGTAAGTTATTTTAGATAATTTTTATAAAATCTTTTGAAAATTTTTGTTAAAATTGATAAATTTATTCTATTATTCAAAATTGTTTAAATAAAGTTAAAATTTTAATATATTATTAAATAATTTTTTTTATTTTTTTTTATTTAGCAATTAACTATCCTTTCAAACCACCAAAGATGAAATTCTTAACTATGGTTTATCATCCAAATATTTCATCACAAACAGGAGGTTTGTTATATAATAGTATTAATTATTACTAAAGAAGCAATAATTGAATTTTAAATTTATATTAATATATGTATTTATTATGTATATATAATAATGTTTTATAGCTATTTGCTTAGGTATATATATATATATATATATATAAATATTTAATAATTAATATAATATAATTAATATTAAATAATTCATGAAAAATTATCAATTTTTTAATGATCTATTTATCAAAAATATTTACGATATATTCATATACATAAAATAATAATATTGAATAATAATAATAATAATTTTAAATATTAAAATTTTAATATAAAAGATATTTTGAAAGATAATTGGTAATAAAATATTTTATATAATTAAATAAATTAATAAATATATAATAAATAAATAAATAAAATAAAATAAAATAAAATAAAAATATTTAATAAAACTATATATTTATTTAAATTATTATAATAAAGGACTCCAACTTATACTTTAAAAACTGTATTAATTTCATTACGTTCATTATTAACTACTCCAGAACCAAATGATCCACAAGATGCTCAAGTACTTTTATTTATTAATAAATTATTTATGAGAAATTGATAATTAGAAAAAAAAAAACTATAAATATAATTATATATATATATATATATTGTATTATTTGGTTTTAATTCTTATATTTTTTTTTTTTTTTTTTTTTTTTTTTTTTTTTTTTTTTTTTAAATGTAAAGGTTGCTAGACATTATCTCTCTGATCGTGAAGATTTTGACCGTACAGCTCGTTACTGGACAGTAACCTATGCTCCAAAGAAATCATATGATGGACCAGCGGATGAAGTTGGTCTTGACAAAAACGCTATAGCTACCTTATGTGAAATGGGATTTGATCGTATTAGTGTTCTTTCTGCATTACGTGCTACTCAAAATGATTTAGAAGCTGCTCTTCAAAAATTATTGGGTTAAGGAAGTATAAAATATTATGTTTATGCTTCTCTATATCTATATAAACATATTAAACAAAAACAAAAATATACCATTGTGGGGAATATAAAATTTATTTATATTTTTTAAAATAATTTTTTTTTTTTTTTTATTTAAAAAAAAAAACAAAAATTAATATAATATTTATGATATAATAATTATCATTTTTAATTTTTTTTTTTTAAAAAAAAAAAATTATTTATTATATATGGCAATTTATACAAATATATAATTAATATATATTTTTTTTATATATACATATTAAGTATTTTTTTCATATCAAACAATCTATTAAAATAACAATTCATAAATATATTTATTTTAATTTTATTTTTATTTCGTATTATTTTATATGTTTAATAATACTAAGAAATAATTAAATAAATAAATAAAAAAAAATAATTAAAAAAAAAAATCTTTAAAAAATAATAGTTTTATAATACTTTTATTAATATTATGTAATTGGTATAACATACTATAATTAAATGAATTATTTCCCTAAATTCTTCAAATTTAGAACATAAAAAGTATTCAGTTGTAAAAAAAAAAAAAAAAAAAAAAAAAAAAAAAAAAAAAAAAAACTAGGTATGATTTTTTACTTTCACCGAAATATGGGCAGCTCGTTAGACAATCTTCTATTATTACTATTATTATTATTTTTTATTCTTTTTTGGAAAATAGTATAAATGAATATTTAAATTTTTACAATGTATTGTAAAATTTATTATGTATATTCTGTATAAATATGTTTTTTTTAAAAATAAAATAATTCATTATTGAAAAAATAATTGAAAAATTATTTTTATTAAAAATTAAAAAAAAATAGTAAAAAACACAATAATTTCAATAATAAAAAAATTTTTTTTTTTTTTTTAATTATTTTATTATTTTTTTTTATTTTCTATTTTTTAATTTTTTTTTTTTTTTAAAAAACTTTCGAGGTTATTTTTTATACATTGATTTTAATATTATTAGACATAAAATTATTTTAATACCTAATATATAAATAATTATGCAAAGTTTAAACTACCTAAATTGAATAAAAAAAAAAAAATGGTGGATGCAATTTAAAAATGAAAAATGTATTGTATTAAACATTGAAATTAAAAAAAATATTGAAATTAATAAAATTTAAAATTAAATTTAAAAAAAAATGCTTTGGTTAATGAGAAAATATTGTTCTAATTGAATTGAATAATATAATTTGTGTTATGAAAAAAAAAACAATAATTATAATGTACAAAATGTTTATATGAAAATATATAATATGAAAAAAAAAAAATAAAAATTAATAAATCTAATTTAAATTATTATTATTCTATCTTTCCTTTTTCTTTCTCAATCATGTATTTTAATTTTTTTTTTTAATAATTTTTTTTTTTTTTTTTAATTATGCTTAAAAATGTAGGCCCTTTTTTCTATTTTTTTTTTTTTTTTTATATTATATTTGTATCACTATTTTTCTTTATATTTAATAAAGAACAACATATAATGAAACAAGGGCAGTGAAGATTACACTGAAGACATTAAGTACAATTCTGCTGAATGCACCACTTGGGTTACACTTTTCTGGGTTAGAATCATCATCAACACATTCAACATAGCCAAGGTTTTCAATAGAACAAATTTCAATTGTATCATCTTCTTTGTTAACAGAGACAAAGTTGTTAAGACAGACAAATTCATAGGTAGCTTCAGTTTCTTCAACATTGTATGTACAATTAGTGTAAATAGCTGGAACAACAGATATGTATTTCTTGTTAGATCTAACAGCAACAGCAGTAGAATTATTATTCTTTACAACATTACTCATAGCTTGCTTAATATGACCTGGGAATTCTTCATATAATATAGTTGGGAAGTTAATAATAACATTTTCGTCATATTTACAATTTCTTGACTTAATTGGACTGAGGTAGGATCCAGCTTCACATCTATAGTAGTTTCCACCAATGTAGTAATTTTGACCGGCATAGCAAGATTGCTTGGTACATTCAGTCTTTTCTAAGTTTTCAGAATCGTAAACACAGTAGTATATTTCACCAGTGTTAGTGAAGTAGTAATCGCTTTCATCAATTTTTTCACAGGTATTATCAATTTCACTACATTCATACATTTCATTGTCAATAGTGTAGTAGTAACCAGTGGAGGCCTTGGATAATAAAGTAATTTCATCCATATCTTTCTTAAACTTGTAGACGAACTTTTCATTTGGATTAATTGAAACTAAGGCGTAACCAGAAACTTCTGGAACAGTCCAAACGTCATTTTCATTCTTTAATAAGGCCTTACCTTCTTCATCGTAGTAGTAAACACCATCTTCTGGGTCATAGACCTTACAGTTGGTATTGTAACAACCGTAAATCTTAATAGAGTTGGTATTAATAACTCTGTTCTTGTAATCCTTAGTAGCAACAGTGTTGTTGGATGAAAGACTGACAATATGGTAACCATTCTTATCAACAAGAGTAGCAGAGCTAACGTCCATTCTATATAAGTATTGACTGAATCCATAAATATTGCTATTTATAGAACCAGCTTTGTAACAGTCACCAGTTTCACGATTCTTAATATCAGCAGCAGCTAAAGCAATTTCACCCTTGTAAGTAATACAGAATTCCCTGCTATTTAAATCAGCATTTGGAGTACATTTGTTGTTTGCGAAAATACAAATAATATCTTTTTCATAGGCGAAATTGTAGGCATCATTATTGACGTTATACTTAATAATTCTCTTATTAACATCAGCGAAGTAAGTGGTATCTTTTGGTTCATCCATAATCTTACAAGAAACTCCATTACATTTGTAGAGCTTAACACTTTCATTATTGTAATTTTCAATAGTATTTTCGCTAACCAAGGTGTTCTTATCAACATTAAGGAAATGGTAACCGGATTCAACGTAGCGGCTAATAGTTCCATCGTCAATACGGTAGATATCGGAACCGACAGTGTAGTAATAGTTTTTATATTTAGAGTCAGCAATAATACAGTTAGTAGTGGTAGTGGTGTAAATGTATGTTGCAGTTTGTCCAGCAATAACAGATGGGGCAACGACAATAGTATCAGTGGCAAAGTAGAACTTTGAACGATCAGCGTTTGTACAGAGATTACCAGCAGTAATAGAAGTGACAGCACTCTTACCCATAGCGTATTTGTTTGTAATATAACACTTATCACTGTTGTATTCACAAACAGGAATGGCGCTTAATTCATCAGCAGATAATAATTCACAGTTACTGGTGGTACATTCAATAATATTGTAAGTAGTAGTAGAATCTCTTCCGGCGATGTCACTGACGGTTTCATTTTCGTCAACATTAGAAACATCTCTCTTTGAGTTAATAGTAATCTTTACAGCAGATTGGTAGTAACCTGGCTTGGCAGCAATTTGTTTACAGCTTCCGTTCTTGGTACAAGAAATTAATACATTAGTTTTACTGGTTAAGTATGAACCAGTGTCAGCAAGTTCCTTAGAACAAATAATAGAGGCAGAAACCTTTGAACATTTAATGATATAATTCTTACTTTCTGCAGTATCAGCAGAGTAGTAGTAGTTTTCAGTTGGATTAATTTCAGCACAGGTATTACCACTTTCACAGTAAATAAGTTTAGAGACATTGCTGGAGAAATAGTAACCAATTCTTGCAGCCTTTGGAACACAGGTCTTTTCATTACAGAAAATTAAAGAGTTGGTTCTTTTGTCTACTCCAGCGTTAACAAAGTGAGCATTACCACCAATAGTGGTAGCATCCTTTTCGGTACAGGAAGTAGAGGAAGTACAACTAATGATACCATTTTGTTGATTAAATACATAGTATCCAGAAGAGGCAGCAATGGTATAACAATTAGAATTATGGCAGTAAATTAATTTATTGGAACTACTGGTATTAGCATTTATATAGTATGATGAAACTGTTGGAGCTTCGTGTACACATTCACTGTCATCACATTTTATAATGTATGGATTTTTGGATCCGACCATAGCAGCGCTATCAAGATAATAACCTTTAGCAGTAACAGCTTCTAACTTTCCACCATTACAGAATAAAGCGGCTTTATTTTCAATATCATAGGCATAAGTATTGGAGATACAAGAGGTACGCTTGTAGCAAAGTTTAGTGGTACTACTACAATCATAAATTATAACATCAGAGGAATCAAGATCAGCAGCCTTTTGATTAGAAATTGAATTCACACCAACAACACCACTTCCAATGTAACGTTCAACACCATTTCCACTTAAGCGGTAGAGAGTAATAGTTTCACTGTTAGTAATAGTTGGGAACTTCTTTAATGTATCATAAATGTATAAGTCACCGTTAGTGGTGTCATTAAGAGGATTACTTAAGTCATCACTTTTGTAGAATTGGAACATTGTTCCATCAAAACAAACCGTAGCAGATGTTGGTTTAATACCGTCGCACTTAATACTGGAAACAACAGTTTTACAGATATTAAAATCACATTGAATAAGATCATCTGGGGTTTCTTCATCCTCATCTTTACCGTTATTAATGAAATAACCTGGAGAAACATGTTTGGTAGTACATTTCTTATTATCATCACAGAAGATAACTTGATTTGAAGATGAATCACCACCAGCGTTTAAGTAGTATCCTTCTTGTGGATTTGGTACATTTGTACATTCAACTTCATCTTTTTTAACACTACATTTCATTAATTCATTATTCTTACCCTCCCCCTTAATTTGAACATAGTATTCGTTTGCGTTACCTTGTTCTAATTTACATGAATTTTTAGTGGAAGAACATGAAATAATTTTACTTGGATCTAAAGCATTTTCATAATATGAGTATGGCTCTGGAATAGTAACCCCATCAATTTTACATTTTCCTTCACTTTCACAATCAATTAAAGGCTTATCAGCTGAATCAATTTTACTTTTATTGATATAATAACCACCATCAGGAGTTTTATATTCACATTTTACTACCTTACTTTCTTTATCTGTTTCTTGACAGGTAATAACGCGACCTTCTTCAGTAACATCAATATAAGCATCTCCATCTTGAGCAGCTACTTCAGTACAAGTAGGATCACATTTAATTAATTGTTTTGAAGCTTTAGTATTTTTGTTTCCATTAATATAGTAGCCATTTGATTTTACAATTGTTTCAAGATCACTACCTTGTTCATTTTTTATTAATTCTCCCTTATAATCAATATAATATGATGGTCCTGGAGTCTCCGGTGTTTCCACTCTACATTTTCCATTATTATCACAATATACTAGAATGTTATCGGCTTCAATATAATATCCTTCATTAATTGTTGTTATCTCCGTGATTGTACCATCTTCTGCTACTTCAATTAAATGTACTTCTTCGACATCAGTTTTCTCTTTTTTTAATATCTCATATTTTTTTACTTTTATAAATTGAAATCCGGTTTTTAAATCTTTTATTTCTGTAGGTGGATTACTTGCTGTATATCCGCATATTTTTTTATTATAAATACAATATTCATAATCTTCATTACTTATATTAATATTCGCTCCTTCTCCTGTACATACAGGAATTTCTGCTTTTACACTGTTAATACATAACAGTGATGCTCCTAATAATGGAATTCTTTTTTAATATTTATAATATTTATAAAAACAAATTTCTATTAATATATATAATAAAATAATTTATACTATATACTTTTAAATATTTTTCTCATAAATATTTTATTCAAATATTACTTACAATTTTTTAAAATTTAATGACCACATTTTGGTTTAATTATGAGTTTTTTTTTTTTCTTTATTTATTAAATTTGAAAATATTTATTTATTAATTTTATTATCTTTTTATTTAATTTATTTTTTTTTTTATTATTGTTTTATATATTTTTCATTTAATTATTATTTAATTTTTTTATTTAATTTTTTTTTTTTTTTTTTTTTTAATTTTTTAATTTATTATGAATTTTTTTATTTAAAGATAATAACAAATTTTAGAAATATTTAAATGTAATAATATGAAAAAAAATTTTCAAAAAAAAATATGAAAAACTAAAAAAATAAAAAAAAAATAGAAAGATAAAAAAAATATAAAAATACTTATAATAATCTATAAAAATAAAAAACTATTGATAAAAAATATAAAATAAAATAAAATAAAAAAAAAAAAAAAACTATAAAATTGTCAAAATGAAAAATCTAAAATTCTATTTTTAATAAAAAAAAATATTTATTTTTTTTTATTCAATGAAAGATAGAAATAATAATAATAATAAAAAAAAAAAAAAGTTGAAAAGTTTTTATTTAAATAGTTCTCAAAAAAAATAAGAATTTTAAAAATATGATTAAAATAAAAGAGAAAAAAATTATAAACAAAACTTTATAAAGTTTAATTATAATACTTTTTTTTAAATCTTATACTTTATTTTCTTTATACTTTTATATTTTTTTTTTATTTTTAATAAAATAATTATATATAAATATATAAAGAAAAGTGTAAAACCAATAAAAAAACTATATATATATATTTACAAATAATAATAATAATAATAATAATAATAAATATAAAGTATATTTAAAGAATTATGTTAATAAGATTAACTAATATTTAAATTTTTTTTTTTTTAAAAAAAAAAAATAAAAATTTTCCTAATAATGGTATAAAAAAATTCCATGAATTTAAATTAATAAAAAAAAATATAATTCGAACAGAAAATTATTCAATTTGAAATATAATACTCCAATGAATTAATTACAATAGAATCAATTCTTTATTATTTAAAAATAAAAATAAAAAAAAAAAAATAAATAATATTAAAAATAATTTATATTTACGAATCATGGATTTTTTTTTTTTTTTCATTAATACTAAATATATATATAAAATATAAACTAGATCTATTTTTTATTATTATTATAATTATTATTATTATTATTATTATTATAAATATATAATATTCTGATTTTGAAATAATAATTTTAAAGCAAAAAAAAAATTATATTTGCTTTTTTAAGTTAAAAAATAATATTATAAAAGAAAAAAAATAATAAATGGCGAATTTTTTAATATTGAAAAAAAAAAAAAAAAAAAAAAAAAAAAATAGTTAATAGTTAATAATAAAATATATAATTATATATAATATATATTATATATTTTTTTTTAATATAATTTTTAATTTTACTATAATAATAAAGATAAAAAAAAAAAATTTTTTTGAATAATTTAATATATATTGGTTAAAAAAATAAAAAAAAAAAAAAAAAATTAAAATTTTATTAATTATAATTAATTTTTATTAAAATTTATAATTTTATAAACTTTTTTTGTTTAATTGATTTACCATTGGCTTATATTTAATAAAACTTTATTTTTATTAGTATTTTGAAAAAAAAAAAAAAAAAAAAAAATCAAAATAATTTTAAATAAAATTATAGATATGTATATATATATATAAAATAAAAATATGTATATAATACTATTTAATTTTTTTTTTTTGTTGTTTTTTTGATTTTTTTTTTTTTTTTTTTTTTGCTTTTGTTTTTTTTAAAAGAAAAAAAAAATTTTTTTTTTATTCATTTTTTTTTAAATTTTTTTATTATTATTTATCAATCTTTTTTTTTTTTTTTTTTTAATTTCAACAAAGACATAAAATTTTAAAATTTAAAAAAGATAAAAAACTATTAAAAAACTTTTTCTAAAAAAAAAAAATTAAAATATTAATATCTTTTTTTTTTTCTTTTTTTCTTTTTACTAATAATTTTATGCCATTAAAAAAAAAAATAATTAAATATATAATTGATAAATATAACTTTATAAGTATTAGGGATTTTTTTTCCGTTAGCTTATTTTTTTTTCAAACTTTGAAATCGGTTTATTTTTAATTTTATTTTTACTTTTAATTTATTATTATTATCATTATTATTTATTATTACTATTTATTATTTATAATTATTATTATTTAATTTAAAATTTATAAAATTATTAAAATAATTATTATTATATATATATATAAATTGATTTAATATATTTTAATATTAATACTATTTTTATATTTTCATTCTAAAAAAGTTATTTTTTTATTAATTTTTTTTTTTTTAAAAAAAGAATATAGATTTTTTATGAATAGATATTTGAGGGAAATTTATTGATGTTTCAAAGCTAGATTCTAAATTTTAAAGGTAGTAAATAATAAATAATAAATAATAATAATAATAATAATAATAAATAATAAATAATAAATAATAAATAATAAATAATAAATAATAAATAATAAATAATAAATAATAAATAATAAATAATAAATAATAAATAATAAATAATAAATAATAATAATAATATATAATAATAATAAATAATAAATTAATAAATTAATAAATAATAATGATATTGATAATAAATAATAATAATAATTAATTTTGACATTTTTTTATTTTTAAATTTTCATAGAAAAAACCCGAAATTTCTTAAAATATTCATTATATAACATTAAAATTTAATATTTTATTATTATTATTATTATTTATTAAATAATTAAATTTTACTAGGAAATTATTTTTAATTCTTAAAGTAATTTTCCTTTTTTTTATTTTTTATTTTTTATTATTATTTTAAAATTAAAAAAAAAAAAATTAAAAAAAAATTAAAAAAAATAAAAAATAAAAAATAATTAAAAAATTTTCGAGGTTGATCTTTTATTATTAATTATTATATATAAATAAAAGTATTTTTTAATTTATTTTCATAATATTTAATAATCAGGTAATAAAATATAGAAATAGTTTTATATTTTAATAATAATTCTTGATTAAATGTAATAAAATATATATATATATTTAAAATTATAATCATTGAAATTTTAATACTACCAATTTAATAAAAATAATATATATTTTTAACAAAAAAAAAAAAAATAAAATAAAATAAAAGCAATACATTAAATTTTAGTTTTATCTATAATGTATTATATTTTACATATACATTATATTTTAAACAATCCATATTATTATTTTTAATAGTAAATTTAAAAATATATATATATATAAATAAAATAAATTTACTAAATTCAAAACTATAATATTTTTTATTTTATATATATATATATTTTTTTTTTTATTTTATTTTATTATTATTATTTTATTTTTATAATTTTTTATTTAATTATTTTGAAATAAAACCAAAAATTAACTTTAATATTTTGTTTTTTTTTTATATTTATTTTATATTTTATTTTATTTTATTTCATTTTATTTTTTTTATTATTATATTTTTTTTTCTAACAAAATAGAGTGATATACAAATTCCATTTACATTAAAAAGAAGATATACAAATTCCATTTACATTAAAAGAAGAAATCAATTAGAGTATATGAATTTTTTTTTTTTAAAAAAAAAAATTCTTATATAGATTTTTAATTTAAATTTTTTTTTATATATTTAATTTATTTGTTTATTTTGATTTATGTTTTTGGTTTTTATTTTAATTGATATTATATTAGTGATTTTATATTAGTGATTTTATTTTATTGATTTTATTTTATTTAATGTTTTTTTTTTTCTTTTGTTTTTGAAATTCATCTACAAAGTATATAATAATAAATAAATATATATATATATATATTTATTATTATTATTGTTGTTGTTGTTTGTTGAATAATTCAATTACCATTTAATTTTTGTCTTTCTTCTATTTCTATTTTATATTGAGCAATTTGAGCCTCTAAGTTTCTATCATTTTCCAATTTTGAATCCTCTAATTCAATTTTTCTACGTTCATTTAAAATTTTATTGTGATGCGCTACGTATACTTTAAATATTATAGCAAAGATAATACAGGCAAGGATAACAGCCGAAATAATAAGAATAATAGTAATTGGCGAAAAACTTTTCTTTTCAATAGCTCCATTTATATTGAAATCCGTAAATTCTTTACCATTATCATCATAAACTTTATGAAATGTTATAGAATTAAAAAATTTATATATATATATATATATAAAATAAAATAAGATTTAAATTAAAAATATAATATTTTAATATGTATATTTAACTTAAAATTATAATTATTAATGATTAAACTAATTATTTTATTACATAAAAATTAAAAATAAAATAAAATAAAATGATTAAAAAAAAAAAAAAAAATATATATATATATATATATATATATATATATATAACATATATACTCTAAATTCACATACATTGACAATATCCAAAATCATTCATAAGTGCCTTACGACATAATGCATCACAATGGATATTATGTAAACGAGAATATTCATTAGTATGTTGTAAATGACAAACCATATTACTACGAGAACTTAAATAAAAGAAGAAAGGTTGAATTAATTCACTATCACTCATAATTTTATAGCAATCTGTATCGCCTTTTATACAAGCTAAAATAGGATATTATCAAAAATATATAAATAATAATGAAGATTAAAGCATAAAATTATTTTAGTAATAATAAGAAATAAAAATAAAATAAAAAAAAAAGTTAAGGATTTCATTTATAATTAATACTAATATTTAATAATAATAATAATAATAATAATAATAATAATAATAATAATAATAATAATAATATGTAATATATAATATATAATCCATAATCTATAATCTTTAATATCAACAATAAAAAATATATATATATATATTTACGTTCTGGGCAATTAAAGTATTGAACAACGGATTGGGTATTAACATCGTAATTTCCAACAAGCATACAACCCCACTCTGTAGAACACCAAGAGCAACCAGATTGAGTAGCTGCGTTACATACGGTAGCTTCATTAAGACGATGACAATTATTTTTAGTACTTACATCTTGTGCAAAAATATTATTCAATATACTTAATAAAATGAATAAGAATGCTTTTTTTATTGATAGGTAGTGTTTGAACATTTTTTAATTTTTATTTTTTTTTTACTTTATATATATATATATATATGTATATATATTTTATTTTTTTTTTTTTGGATATATATATTTTATGTTGTTATCTAATTAAAACTGTATTATTTCTATTTTATTTTATTTTATTTTTTAATTTTTTTTTAATTTTTTTTTTAATTATAATATTTATTATTATTTTTTAAAGTTACGTCGTTGGTATTATTTCTATTATTAATCTAATTTTTTTTAATTGAAAATTTTAAAAAAAAATTCTTTATTATTATTATTATTATTTTTAATTGATATGAAATTATTAATAATATAACAAAATAATAATTGTTATATATTATTTTTTGGTATAAAAACTGTTTATTATTATTATTATTATTATTATTATTATTATTATTATTATTATTATTTCTGAAATTATTTTTATAAAGAAAAAATATTTTTATATTCTTTAATTTGTACTATTTTGAGATTTATCCTCTTTTGTTTATCTTGTTATTTATCCTAATAATGACTGACTGTCCTGTAATAATATTTGTTAATAAATAAATAATGATATTGTTTTCATTATAGATAGTTCTTTTTTTCTTTTTTTCTTTCTTTTTTTTTTTTTTTAATTTTAATATTTATATTTAATATGAATTTTAAAATTTGACAAATTACAATAGATATATAATTATATATATAAAGAACATACAAAAAAAAAATAAATTTTTAAATATATATAGATATAGATATAGATATAGATATAGAAATAAATAATTATATAATTGATAAGTTGGATTTTATATTATTATTATTGTTGTTGTTGTTATTTATCAAATAAAATTTCAAATTTTAATTTTTAAATTTCAAAATAAAATAAAATTTCAGATTTTAAATTTAGAAATTTTAAAATTTGATTATTGTTAAATTATATATATATCATATAGTATAGGACATTAGTATTCCATGAGAATTATTTATAAAATAAATGTTATTTCGTTTCGTTTATTGATAATTTATTTGATATAGTATGTTATTGTTTATAGAATAAAAAGTTTTAATCGTAAATAAAGATAATTATATTATTATAAATATATATATATATATATATATATAAAAAAAAAAAAAAAAAAAAAAGTTAAAAAATTTGATAAAAAAAAACTATGTCTTTATGAAGATTTATGCTTTTATGTTAATTAATATAAAGTAATAATAAACAATAATAAATGTAACAAATTTGAAATTAACACACATATATATATGTAAATAATTATATAAAAATAATTTAAATATACTCTTATTAGAATAGTAGGACTTCTTCAATTTTTAATTTTTATATTAATTTATTATTTTTGATTTTATTATTTTTCTTTATATTATATATAATTAATAAAAATGTTGTTATCTAACTGAAAAGTTTGATATAAAAAATCTAAAGATGATAGTTAAGTTTATTATTTTTTTTTTTAATTTTTATATAATTAAAATGTTAAAATCTACTGAAAAGTTTTAATATATAAACTTAAAGAAAATAGTTTTGTTTATAATTAACTCTTTAATTATATATTATCATTAATATAAGATTTTATAGAAATAAAGAAAAAAAAATAAAATTATATAAAATTATATAAAATAAAACTTAACAAAAAAAAATAACAAATGATAAATGTAAAAAAAAAAATTAATAATAATTAATTAAATATTCCTTCAATACAATAAAATAATTATATATATTAAATTTTTTTTTTATTTTTTTATTTTTTTATTAATAACAGGTTACACAAGTTTTTTTTAAAGTTTCTCATGTTGAATTTTTATTTTTATTATGCAAATTTTTAATATTCCATAAATGAAATAAAAAAAATCATTTTTAATATAAAAAATTAAATAATTTTAAATAAAATGTATACAATAACAATATTGACCAATAGAAATAATAAAAATTTATTAATTATGATATGGTGTAACAACATAATTAACAAGATTTACATATAAAATAATTAAAATAAAATAAATTTAAAATTTAAAATATTTTATTTTAATTTTAATTAATCAATTAATTTAATTAGATTAAATTAGATTAAATTAAACAAGATTAAATTAAATTAGATTAAATTAAATTAAATTAAATAATTAACAATTTTAAAGATTAAGAAATTGTTAAAATTTTCATAATTTTTTTAAATGCTTTAAAAATATAGATATCTATATTATTGTTTTTTAATATAAAATAAGATAAAATATAAAAATATAAGAACAATAAATGTATATATTTTTAATAAAAAATAATTATAGGTGTCAATAAATAAAGTGATTTTTAAAATAATTATATATATATATTTTAACTTTTAAAGGATGCTTAACTATGAAGGATAACTATAGATAAAAAAAAAAAAAAAACTTAAAAAATTAAAAAATATTAAAATAAATGTATACTACATTATATTTACATATAGATATATATTAATATTGAATAAAAAAAAAATTTTTTTTTTGATTATATTTATTATATACAAAAAAAATTTAAACATTATTTGTATATATGTATATGTATATATGGATATTAAAGTTAACAAAATTTATAAAATTTACATTATTTAAAAATATATAATTAGCATAAATTGTTAATAGCTTTGCCATACAAAAAAAAAAAAAAAAAAAGTAACTTTTCACATAACTAAACTATAAAATTTTTATATTTCAATAAATTAATTTTAATAATTTTTTTTTCAAAAAATTTCTTTTAATATTATTATTGTTTTTTTTTTTAAAAAAAAAAAATAGTAAAATTATACTATCAATTATTTAAAGAAAAAAAAAGTAAACATATTTATATATTATTTTTTTTTTATTTTTTAAAATAGTACATTATAATTTTATTTATTTATTTATTTAATCATGTTTATTTTAATAAAAAAAAAAAAAAATTGTATGTTAAAGAAGATACATAGATATTAAATGTATACAATATTAATATTTAATATATATTTAATAAATAAATTATTATAAATGAATTGAAGTATTATATTCTATTATAAAAGATAAAAATAAAAAGCAATATTTATATATGTTATTTTTGTTATTATTATTTGTAAGGGAGGTATGGTATATAGAGTATATAAATATATTTCTTTTTTAAGAAAATAATAATTAACGTTAATAAGTATTATATGTTCCAAAAAAAAAAAAAAAAAAAATATTTCATTATATATAATAATGTTTATTACAAGATTAATGTAAATAATATAAAAGTAAATTTATTAAGGAAATTAAATTTTACCTAAATTAATAGATTGAAATGTAGTAAATATAAATTTTTATATTTTAGAGAAAGAAGAAGAGAATATTTTTAAACTATTAACTTTCGTCCATTATTTATTATACAAAACAATTAATATATATATTTCAATAAAAATCCTTTTTATCAGGACCCAATTGTAAGATTATCGTACAATGACAAGCAGTAATAATACTTGGGTAAGGAGCGCCAATGAAGAGAAACTGTAAGGCAGTCCAGCAGGGTCAGCACCACCTACTAAGTAGGAAGTTAGATAAGGGCTCCAGTAATAAACCATTGTGTGTCAACAGGATGTGCAGTTGGGGAGAAATCCTGCTACGGTCGTTAAAAAAAAAAAAAAAAAAAAAAAAAAAAAAAAAAAAATCAATTATTAAGAAATTCTTTTTTATTATTAAATAAATTATTTTTTTTTATATAATTAAAAAATTAATTGATATGGATTTCTTTTTTTTTTTTTTTTTTTTTTTTTTTTTAAGAAGTCTATATAATCTAAAACAAATAAAAGGTATTATGGTTTCTATTCATTGCTTTAAAAAGAACTAATGTTATCATGAAATCGAGGATTCAATTTCCCATATAAATTTCCTTTGTATTTTTATTTTGTCTATTTCATTTATTTTAATTAATTTTAATATTATAAAATTTTAAAATAGATTTTTAATTTTGGATTATGTTTTTTTTTTTTTTTTTTTTTTTTTTTTTTTTTTATTTATTTATTTTTTATTTATTTATTTATTATTATTATTTCTTAAATTAAAATAATTCTTTTTATTATAAGTAATTATTACACTTTAAATTATGAAATGGGTTTTTAATTTGGATTATAATTTTTTTTTTTTTTTTTTTTTTTTTTTTTTTTTTAATTTCTTAATTTTTAAGTTTTATACATATATATATTATTTTTTGTTTTGTTATTATTATTATTTATTATTATTATTATTTTATTACTAATTTTTTAATTATAGAATTCATTCAAATATTAATTGAAATATTTATATATATATTTTTTTTAAA
>JACVTC010000015.1:895000-902500 GCA_016946835.1 Neocallimastix lanati (nom. inval.) | reverse complement strand
GCTATTAATATTTTTATTATTAATGAAATTTAAATTGTTTTGATTAGAATTCATGTTCATGTTTGTGTTGAAAATGTTGGTTTGATTTTCATCTTCATCATCACTAAAAACATAATTAAAAGATTGATAAGATTGAGAAACAGCAATATCTATGGCTTTATTAGTGGTAAAGGAAGGACTATTAGAATTATTTGTATTTGTATTAACAATAGTATTATTATTGGTGAGGGAATTAAATTCAGATTCAAATGGATTAGTAATAGTTATTTTAGGAGATGTAATCATATTGGAAGTTACATGGTAATTTGAAATATTATTATTATTATTATTATTATAATTGCTATTATTTTTATTGTTATTATTATTTGTAGTAGTGTTATTATTAGTGTTATCGATGTCATTAAATCCTATATCAAAATCTAAATCTAAATCCTCATTTACATTGACTTTATAGGTATCGAGAGCATCACGGAATTTCTTTTGTTTTAATTTTGGTAAATTCTTTGGTTTTACCATTGTTTTCATTGGACCATCATGAGAATCTAAATCTAATAATTTATAAAGAGGAATATTATCATTTTCATCATCTTCCTCTTCTTCAGTACGTTTAGGAGAAAGAGGTGGTGTAAGAGGAACTGGTGTACGTTTTTTATGAGTACCTGTATGATAACTTTTTGATCTTCTATGCAATGAACCACTAATTTTCAAAGTGGGTTCCTCTTTATTTGATTTACTAAAATTTATAAAAAAAAATAATAATAATATATTATAAAGGTATTATAAAAAAGAACGAATAAAAAAAAAAGTTAGTAAATTAATATTTATATATAAAATACATTTATAATTTAATATATATATGATTAATATATAAAATTATTATAGATAAATTATGTATCATGAAAACTATTTTTTTTTTTTTTTTGAATTAAAAATTGTTATAATATATTTTAATTAAATTATAGTTTTGCTGAATTGTATATATTGATTTGTTGATATGACAAATGGTTGAATTGTTTTTGTTTAAAAAAAAATTCAGTAAAAATATAACAACTTCAGTTAAAACATAAAAACTTCATATATATGTTTAATAGGTAATGAAATGATAATAAATACAAAACAAGTATGATTTGTTGCTATTTGTTATCATTACTATTTTTTTTTTATAGTTAACATCTTAATTCTTTAAATTCATAAATTAAATTCATATTTAATAATATATAGCTTTAATTTTATAATTTTAATCTAATTTAAACATATTATATATATATATAATTATATATTATTTTATATAACTTTAAACATCTTCTATATATATATATAAATAATTATACTATAAATTATCTTTATAATATAATATTTATAAATTTAGAAGAAAATTTTTTTGAAAGGAAAATTAATATAATGTTTTATTTATAAATTATAAAATAAATTAATACAAAAATAAAACATTTGCAGAATAAAAGATATGAAAAAAATTCTTTTTAATTTTCCTCTTCAAATATATATATATATAAAAATATGATTTAAATTATAAAATTATATTTGAATGGCATGAAAACTTGATATTTCATAAATATTTTTTTATAAAAAAAAATTAATGAAAATAATTTATATTATTCTTATTTTTTTTTCTTTCTCTCTCTTTCTCTTTTTTGTTCCCTTTTTTTTTTTTTATTTAAAAAAAAAAATACAAATAAATATACAAAAATGTATATCAATCTTAAAAAAGGAGAAAAATAGTAAATAAATATATATATTCATTAACTTTTATTTATTTATTTACATAAGAGGAAAAAAAAATAAAAACAAGTATATATATATATTTTTTTTTATAAAAAAATTATTATTAATACCAATATTTTTTTTATTTTCTGTAATATTTTTTTTTAATTCATATTTATATCTACATAATATATTATTAATTAAAATGTTTAATTTTTTTTTCGATTTATAGTTATATCTGTATAATATATTTATTTTATTATTATTTAAAATTGTTATTAAAGGTATAGAGTGATATACTTGTTCTTTTTTTTTTTTTTTTTGAATTCTTCTCATTGGTTCTTTTTTTTTTTTTTTTGAATTCTTCTCATTGATTATATTATTATTATAATTTTTTTATACTAATTTTTTTTTGTATTGACGATATTAAAATTTTTGTATAGTGATTTTTTATTTATTTTATTATTATTATTATGTTATTTTTTTTAAATGACATAGCTTTCATGATAATAAATTGAATTATTTAAAAATTTTGAATATTCATACTTTTCTTGTGGATAATGTTCTGTTGGGGAAAGATAACCATAATTATCTTTAACATTTGAAGATTTATAAGATTTTTTTGTATTGGATTGAAGTGATGAAATATTTGGTGGTGCGGATTCTTGAAGAATAGAGGAAATGCATTTATATTGAATAATACCTAATGGTATATCATCATCTTCTTCATTACCTTTTTTAGTTGGAGAAGTAACTAAAGAAGGTTTTATTGAAGTGAGTTTACCTTCCAATGAAGATCTTTTTCCAAAATTTGGAACACTTTTACTTCTATCTCTTAATTCAGTTGTTTTAACACTAAGAGAAGGAGAGGAACGTTTCTTGGAATATTTTTTACTCTTTCTACCTCCACGCTTACGACCACGAGTATTTTCTTCATCTTCAGAATCTACAGTCATTGGGGATACAACTGGTGGTTTATCAAAAGTAATCAATGGTTTAACCTTTTTAATTGATTTTGATCTAGATGGACGTCTTTGTTCCTTATTAGATTGATTGACATCCTTTTGACTATTTGATTCTGTAGTAGTAGCTACATTAGCATTATTTGATTTAATTTCATTACCACTAACATCAAATTCAATGGGTGAAATTAAAGTGTGAGACATGGCCATATCCGTATTAGGAACACCAAGTTGGGAATTTATCTGACTAGTTGTAGCCTTTGGATGAATTGAATTAGCATTGAGATTAATATCACTTTTGAATGGATTATTTGAATTAAGTTCATTAATAAATTTATCTGAAGTATCCAATGAAAGTGGTGAAATTGTTGTTGAAGATGAGGTATATGGAGCACTATTAGTTGAAGAAGAAGTGTATTGAATTTGAATAGGTTGTGTGTTTGTGGTGGTTTGTAAGGAGGCGACAACATTTTGAAGTGAATTTTTACGACTTTCCGTTGTGGTCGATGGGTATATATTATAATTACCTTGAGAAGTTTGTGGTTTACGACCAAGGTTATTATTGTAGGAAGTGATGGTACTGTTATAAGTATAGGTATTTGTAGTTTGTCTTTGGTAAGTCGTCTTACTTCTATTAACAAATTTATCATTACTAGAATTCAAGGCAGCTAAAATATTATTTGTATTTGTATAACTATCATTGTTATAGGCATTATTATGATATGAAAAGGATCTGTTTGCTTCTACATTGATTTTAGCTTGATAAAGTTCAGCTTCTGTATCTGAATAAATCATAGATTCATCTGTTGGAGTACGTGGAATTCCACCAGAATTTAAATTCTTCCAATTACTCTTCTTCTTTTTATTAATTTTTAACTTTAAACCTTTAGTTAATTTATTAATAAATTTTTTGTCATTTGCCATTGTGAATATTTAAAATATGTCTATTCTAATTAAATGGTTGGGGATAAAATATGCTTATTAATATTTATTTTGATGTTTCAATATCTGTTGTCTTTTTAATCTGATTATTGTTTTAATATTTACAATTTTAAATACTATTATATATTATTAAGAATTATGTATAAAAAAAAATAAAAATTTAATAATTATTCTCTCATTAAGGTTTTTTTCAATTGCCTTGCAATAAATGAAAAAATAATTATTAAATTTTTGTATTATATTAAAAATAAAGTCTGTTTCGTATTAATAGTTTAGCTTTAAAGAAATGCCAGATTCTATTATTTTTTATAATATATAATAAAATAAATAATTAATTATTATTTTATTATTTTTATTTTTATTTTCTATTCTTTTTTTTTTTTTTAATTATAAAATAAATTTATAATAATTAAAAATAAAATATTGTTTAAATATTTTAAGCATATAAATTTTATGTTATTAAATACATATCAAAAAAAAAACATGCTTATGTATGAATAATAATATAAAATAAAAATACAATCTTGAACAGTTTTTATCAACTTTTTATTTTATTCTTTGTTTTTTTAATCAAATAAAAAGAAATATAAAACAATTATTTTATTTCAATTCCAAATCTTTATTCTAAATTATTTTTTTATATTTATTATTTAAAAAAAATATTTATATAATTAACACAATCATTCCAATTATATATAATTTTATTAATAGTTCTATTTATTTAAATATATTTTTACTTGTATCATTTACTATGATTTATTTTATATCATTTTTTCTATTTATAGCATATCATGGATTAATTCTTCTATTCAAAACTTTTTTTAATATAACTGATTTCTATATATATTATTTTATTTTATTTTTTATTTTTTATTTTTTTTTTTTTTTGCTAATGTTATTTTTATTCTTCCAATTAGTGAAAGAGAACATTTATTTTGTTTAATAATGACTTTATATAAATAATCATCTATAAAACTATTTTCATACTTTTCACTTTATAATAATATATCAATCTTTTCAATAAATACTAATAAAACTTTTAATTAATTTATTAAATTTTACTTTATTCCTTTTTAGACTAGAATCATGCAGTGGTTTTTTTTTTTTAATCTACAATTACAATATACTATATAATTGTAGTAATAAAAAAAAAAATTAAAATATTGATATAAAAAAATTTTACAAATTAAAGAATAAAAAAAAAAATTCTTTTTTACTTTTTAAATTATAAATAATTAAATAAATAATAAATAAATAAATAAATATAAATAAATAAATAAATATAAATAATAAATAATAAATAAATAAAAATTTTAATATATAAAATATATAATAAAATATATAAATATAACTTATTTTATGAAATAAAAAAAAAAGGAATAAAAATTTTATTTATTATTAAAAAAGAAATAAAAAAATTTTTTTTTTAATCATCAAAATAAAAAATGAAAAATGAAAAAGTTAAAACCTTAATTATTATTAAATAATAAATATATAATTGAATAATAAATAAATAATTGAATAATAAATAAATAATTGAATAATAAATAATAAATAATAAATAATAAATAATAAATAATAAATAATTGAATAATAAATAATAGATATTATTAAATACTAATGTTATATCAATAGATTGTTATTAGCAATTTTTTTTCTTTTAAAAATAAAAAAAACGAATTAAATGGCATGTCAGCATTATAAATCAAGAGTATAGTATTATTTAAAGATACTTTACAAGTTATATTTAATAAGAATTTATTATAAAGGATTCTTTAAAATTCTTTAAAATAGCAGAATGATGAAAAGGAATTTAATCTAAATATTTTTTATAAAAAAGGATAACTAGATAAATACTTATAATAATATTAATACTATTTAATTTATTATATTCTTAATATTTATTTATTTATTATTTATTTATCTATTTATTTATTAATTTATATATTTATTTATTTATTTATTTATTTGTAAGTATAGTTCAAAATTGATTAAAAAAAAAACCTGATTATTTTTTTTTATACTTAAAATTAATGCTATCTAATGAACAAAAACCTTATTTATTATAATACAATCATTTCAATAAATTACATAATTTAGTAATCATATTAAAAATATAATAATAAATAAAAATAAAAATAAAAATAAAAATAAAAAAATTATTTTTTTTCTTTCATATCCTTTTTTTTTTTTAAATGAACATTAATGTATATAAATGATATAAATAATATATAAACAATATATTATGTATATATAATATTATATACAGTATTTAAATGTAATTTAAATCTGTATTACAATTTTGATAAATATATTAAAATTAATTGAATTTATTTTTATTTATTATCTACAAAAAAAATTTCCATATTCATTATTTAAATATTTACCTAACCCTATGTATTAATATTTTTAGTTATATTTATAATTAATTAATATATTAAAATCATCATCATATTTTCAATTTTAACATTTTTAATAATTTTTTGTTATTTATTATTACAATATATTAAAATATATTGAAATATATTATTTTAATTTATGTTAATCTTCTTAATATAGTTTTTTATTTAACCAAAAACGACGAAACTTTATTATTAAATGAAAGTATAAATTTAATTTAACAATATTAATATTAGTTAATTTAATATATTTACAATACTAATCTATTTAAATTCTATTGTTTTAATCTATTTTATATAGAATGAATATATTCTTATTTATGGTGATAATTATTAAAATATATGAAATACAAAATATAAATAATAAACAAAAAATATAAATTTATTCATAATATATTAATTATTAGAAATAAATTTATTAAATACTATATAAATAATATATTATTCTAAAATTGTACATTTCCAATTATTAATATTTATATAAACTATATAATTGAAATATATATTAATTTATACTTCAAATAAATTGTATACATTAAATTTTTTTGATGAAAAAAAAAAAAATAAATTAGGAAGAGAATCATAAATAATTAATATATAATTTATATTATATTCTATTTATAATAATAATAATAAATTAAAAATATATATATATAAATGATAATAATAAATTGTTGAATTATTAATATGTTTATATATAGAAAAGGAGAGTTAAATGTTTTAATATTTATTTATTTATTTATAAAATACATTTTATTATTTTTATATATTAATGAAAATAATTATTAATAAATATCATCCTATTAAGTATTTTATTTATTTATTATTAATTATTATTAATTATTATTATTTATTATTCAAATCAATTATTTATTATTTATTATTTATTAATAAATAATATTTTTATTATTATTTATTATTTATTATTTATTATTGAATTATATTTTATTATTTATTATTTATTAATAAATACTCTTTTTATTACTTTTATTATTTATTATTTATTATTTACTATTTATTATTTATTATTTATTATTTATTATTTATTATTTATTATCATTATTTATTATTTATTATTTATTATTTATTATTTATTATTTATTATTAAAAAAAAATTATGTTAAAATAAAAAGCTATATTAAATATTACATAATAAATATTAAATAATAATAATAAATAATAAATTATAAATAACAAATTTTAAATAATAAATTATAAATAATTGAATAATATAAATAAGTAATGGAATAGTTTTTAAAAAATAATGAAAAAATAAAAATAAAAATAATAAAAAAAAAAAAAAACGAGAAAAGAGAAATAAATAATAATATAAAAGAAAAAAGAGAAAAGAGAAATAAATAAGTTATTATATAAAATAATATTTTTTCACATATAAAGATATAGAAACATAGCCATTAATAAAGGAAAGCAAAACTATATAGAAATATAAATATGAAGATGAAGAAATATAAGCA
>JACVTC010000015.1:872500-892500 GCA_016946835.1 Neocallimastix lanati (nom. inval.) | reverse complement strand
CTTAAAATTATTCCTTGATTCTGAAGAATTAGGTGATTATATATCAAAGAATATTAAAGATATATACACCAATAAAAAAAAAAGACATTTATAGTATGACAGTACTGCTAGGATTATAATATTGAACAGCCTCGACGAATATACAAAAAAATCTATTAAATAAATGCACATGTGCATACTTAATGATAAATGAATTAAAAGAAAGATTTTTATAAACAGGCTCATTCAGACCTATTTGAAATTGAAATGAAAATAAAGAAATTTGAAATTGAAAACGATGACATTAAGCTGTATTTAGATTATCTTAACTCGCTATTCACAGAATACGATAACGAGGTAAAATTACAAAATAAACCAGAACTAAGTGAAGAAACAAAGGTTTTATATTCTTTAGATGAATTAAATAAAGTCTGCATTGCATTCTCATTCACATTTCTATATGTTGAAAAGGCATTTAAAGATTTAAAAGAAGACAAATCAAGACTAAATACCATAATCAAGAAAAATCAAAAGTATTAAAAGAGTAGAAATTAAAGAAGTATATCAACACGAAGATCAAATTAGCAGCGTCCGAAATGAGAAGCTTCCATATAATTTCAATAAAGAAACAAATTCCAACGAATACTGCCACTACTGCCATAAAAATGGACATACCACTGATAATTTGTTTTTCAACCCATCAAATTCATCAAATAATAACTATAGGGGAGAAAAGAAAAATAATAATAATAATAATAATAATAATAATAATAATTCAAGAAATAAAAATAAAAACAAAAAAAAAAAAAAAAAAAAAAAAAAACATCTTTAACAGAAAAGGTAGTAAAATTAACTTCAAATCTTATAAAGTTAATTATGAAGAACAAAATAATTCAGATTCAGATCCTTCAATATAACAACTAATATTGTAAAAGATAATTTAAGATAATTTTTAATAACGGTTCAATAACTTCTAGGAACATAAAGGTAAAAAAAGTAAAGGCCGAAATCTTAAAAGAAGATAACAACACAGTGTGATGGATTGTTGATAGTGGAACAGGAATCAACACACCCAAAAATATAAAAATACTATCAAACATTGAAGAAGTTATTAATTGAGGGATTACATACCCAAATGGACAATCCAATAGAATAATATACAAAAAGGTTATGTACAAAGGAATATATATAAATAATAATTTTTTTATTGGAGGTGTATTTTTTTTATGCTCAAACCATACAAAATAATTTAATTTCCACTCATTACCTATGTAAAAAGGGTTTTAAATTAGTAATGGAAATGTACAACAATAAGGAAAGATAGCAAATATTAAAAAATAATAAACTAATTACTACCATCTATACAAATGATGAAAACCTTTTTACTTTAAATACAAGTTCAATGAAAGATATAGATTATAATATAAATAATATTGATCTAAAATTATGGCATGCTAGAATAGGTTATGTCACTATTACAGTCAAAATCTTTATAAAATTTTAGAAAACAACAACATTTAAGGAGGAAAAGAATGATAATATAAATTTTGAAGATTACAAAATAAGTAAACTCAAGAAAAAAAACTATTCAACAAAATAACCAGCAAGAATACTTTACTATATACAAATCATATGCATACTGATAGCGTTGGACCACTTTAAGCCTGCACCATTATTTAGTGGATACAAATACTATTTAACATTTATCGATAACTACAGTAGAAAAAATGTTAGGTTTATTTACTTAAAACATAAATCTAAGGAGCAGTACAGAAATTGATTGAGTTCCATAAACTTATGAAAAAAAACTTGGTAATTACAACATAAAGGAAGTAAAATTTGATAACGGTTTAGAATATAATAACCCTAATTTTAAAAAAGATCTTAAAAATAATAGAATTACATTTAATCATTCTACACCAGGTAATCCCCAACAAAATAGTCTCGCTGAAAGCATTAATCAGAAGTTAGATAACTGGGTGAAAACCGTTAATCAGTGCTACAAATTATCACCTATTTTGTTGGGATGAGGCTATTAAATTATGCATGTATATTGTACAATTTAAATCCACATCAGCGAAAATAATTTTAAAATTCCTCCGAATGATGTATTTTTCCATAAGAAAATTGGTATATCTAAACTTTAAAAATTTTTGGATGTAAAGTAGTATCTTAATAGATACAAACAAGGAAATTTTGAAAATAATACATAACCAGGTATTTTTTTTTTTTTTTTTTTTTTTTTTTTTTTTTTTTTTAGGATATTCATCAGACTCTCCTGGTGATCGTGTCCTCGACATTACTTCAAAATCATTTTTTATCGTCCATGATGCATACTTTAATGAAAGTACACTATGCCCACATCTTTTGTTTCATTCCTTAAATCCTTCAGATAAACAAAATTTGAAGGGAGAAACAGCACATACAACAACAATTTAGTCTTTCCATTTATTATTAATGAATTTGAAATGAATGAAAACAAAACAGAATAAAATTAATCTTGAAGATAATAGAGATTTAATGGATAAATACAATAATGAAAATATGTTAGATAATAATTTAGAAAACTAAAAAATTAATAGAGATAAAATTAATAAAGATAAAATTAATAAAGATAAATTAATAAAGATAAAATTAATGAAAATATATTAATAAAGATAAATTAATGAAAAATATATTAATGAAAATTAAAAATTAGCTGAAAATCAAGAGGAAATACTCAGAAATTCAAATATTGAAGAAAGTATAAAATTGACATCAAATGAAATTCATACAGAAATTCTACATGGTAATAGTAAAAATAATGAAAATATTGGTATTATTAATAGAAATAACAATAAATGATATAAAGGATATAAAAATTACAAATAATGTTTTTTTGAACAAAAATGTGAAAAAAAGAGTTTTATTAAATAAAAATTTGAATAAAATTTTAAAATTTTCAAATTTAAAAATAAATTAAAAATTTCAAATCTTAATAATTATAAAATTTTATCTAAATCAAAACTTTATAATTATATTATGAAATTGTAAACCAGAAACTCATAGAAAATAAAAATTGAACGCAATCATAAAATTTTGGTTAATACGAAGATGAATGAAAAAATAAATTTTATTGTTTTCATATGTTGTATTATTTTCTAAATTTAAAGACTATAATTCTGAAAATGAGTATGAAGACAATTTTAGTGATATGGAAACTTTGGATAAAAGAAAATTAAGTAAAAACCAAAGAAAAAGATATTGAATTTAATATTAAAAGGAATAATAAATTTTTCGATAAGCAAGCCAACAAAAATGATAAAATTGATAATAAAAAAAACAAAAAAAAAAACTATCGAAAAAGAAAAAGAAAAAATTATCCATCGAATGAAGAAAGATTTTTGATAGGAAAAAAATAGATTCAGATGTATAAATGAAAGACGTAAAAAAAAAAAAAAAAAAAAAAAAAAAAAAAAAAAAAAAATTGAGTTAATAATATTAAGACGTTAATTCGTTAATTCCAAAGAATTATGAAGAAGCTATGAATTCAAAAAAAAAATGCCGACAAATGGAAAGATACAATAAATAAATAAAGAATTACAAAATTTATATGGAAATAGTTGTTATGAAAAATTGTGGAGAAAAAATAGAAAAAAAAAAAAAAAAAAAGATATATTCCAAAAGGCATTAAACCACTTGATGGTTAAATGAGTTTTTTTTTTTTTTTTTTTTTGCTATTAAAGATAATGATATATAATATCAAGCAAGATTGATCATCAAAGTTTTTTTTTTTTTTTTTTGACAAATTAAAAGAGTTGATTAATATCTGCACCTATTCTCCTACATTAGAAATGGATAGTTTTTTTTTTTTTAGATGAACAATTACTGCTATGGCATCAATATATAAATTGGACTTTTAATGACAAATCGATAATTTTTTAAAGCTGCATATTTGAATGCTAATCTATATGAGAAAATTTATATTCAAATTTCAATCGGTGATAAAAACTTCAATTTGCGGAAAATCTGGATTATTACATAAGGCTCTCTATGGACTTAAACACGTTGGAAAACAATGGTTTTACGAAATCCCCAGTCTTCTTTAAGAAAATTGTGTTACTTATTTATAAATCAATATAATACAGATAGTTGTTTATTTTGGTAAATATAAAAATAATAAATTATGCTTATTACGAACACTCTATGTTGATGATATATTAATTGCAAAAAAAGAATAAAGAAATTACCAAAGTCGTTTCAAAGATAAAACATAAATATAAAATCTTCACAGATAAAGCAACAAACAAAATCATCAGAATTAATATAATTAAAATAAATAAAGGCTATAAAATTAATCAAAATGAATGTATTAAAAAAAAATGCAAACTAACTATAATATAAACAATACTAAAAATAACTAGTACACCAAGCATGAATGCAAAATTAAAAGATAGAGAAAACTCTGAAAATTTTTAGCAAAATTGATTATAAATGATTGAATTGGATCTCTATTATACATATCAACAAAAACAAGACCAGAAAGAGCACTTTGCAGTAAATCAAGCTGCAAGATTTTCCAATAAAGGCCGATTTAAATGTAGGTTGTTGTGTCGAAAACAAAGTAATCCACCTTGTCATCATACTTGTAGTTCAATTGGTATTTTTTGTGATTATTAACAAACAACAAAACTTTATTGTTTTTATCAATATATTTGCGACCCGCACTTAATTTCATTACCATATCGCTTAATGGGACATTTCCTGATTTTAAATCTGATTATCATTTTCAAAACTTTTTCCCTGTAGTTCTTCGGATAGTCATAGAGTATCATCCAAATAAATATCTTATAATAATCCCTAATAAATATACATGTATTTTTCTTTATTATATCAATACCTTTTATATACAATTCCGAATTATTAGCTAGAAGACTTACTACATATTTTTTTTGGATATAATAATCATTCGTGAAAAGGTGTTTTCGTATTTTAAATGCATCCCTTCCGGCAAAAGATTAGTGACCATTTCAGCTGCATCGATACTGTCCTTTATAAATTTATCCTTTTTTAATTTTTATTATTACTATCCATAATGGCTCCCATAATAAATAATAACTCTTTAGGAGTAGATTGGAAACGTGGACGAGTAAAATAAAAATTACATAAGAATATTCCCTTCATCAAATCATCGATCCAAGTGGTGATTGGATATTGGTTTATATGCCTTGACATGATTTTCTAAATTGGCGTAAATATTTCTCAAAAGTTTGGAAGGCACAATATTTGTCTTTTTTTAGTTGATATAGCAATATCGCTTATTTCATTTTTCATTATCATAAAGTTCATCCCCAACGATAGCTACTTTAACTTTTTCTAAATCAATATAAGAAAATATTTTAAATACATTTTCTACTGGTGGAATTATACTGTGTGTTTCTCAACTGATTATATATATGAGAAATTAATTTAGAATTTTTTATCAAAGAAATCATTCCAAGACGACATGGTTGATAAAGAGAATATCGATTATTTGAAATGGTTTATTGATAAATATGACGTCTATGCTAATCTTGATAAACTATTTATAAAGAAGCTCTTTGATATCAAGTTATTTTCTTGAACAAATAAAAACCAGAATTAAATCCTTTAGACATTTGTTATTCCTGAAGTGAAATACGATCATTTGATGATTCAGAAAAAAAAAAACCTATTTTATTTCTTTAGTGCATGACTCTTATGAAATACAAATACCAGCACCTATAGATGGTGTTTTTATCGTTGAAGGAATAGAAAAAGTATTTATTTCTCTCAAGAGTTATTTTATACTCCCATTTTCATCTATAAAAATGACTGTATTGAATATAAAGAATGTAATAAGGTAGGAAAGTTTCAATCGTTTGAAATGTTTTACGGATTATAAGTATATTGAATTTTCAAGCCGGCATGACGAAACAATGTATGTCTAATGATAGTACAATTTTTTTAACTTTAATGATAATTCTAGAAAATTAATTAACGCTCAGAAGCCATTCTGCATGACTTAGTTAGAAACAATCTTATCAAGAAGATTATTCCATTTTGAATCTTTGACGTCTTTGATAAATCAGACCAAGAGTGGAAATGAGGCTATCAATATTAACTCGGAGATAATTATGGAATGATTTAAGAATATGGAGACTGACGATAATGAAAATTTAAAGAATGAGATAGATACCGATTCAAGTCACAATAATGATAATAATGGATTATGCAACAAATTTTGTAAAAAATGTTGAAGAAAGAAACGATGAAAATAAACAATACCATGAATCGGAATACGAACATCATAATAAAAATATAGAATCTTCCAGTGGTACTTTCGATAAAGATAATGAATTGAAAGAAACTTATTCAAAATTTGAGAAAAAGATTAATCTAGATAATGAAGAGTTTAGAAAGTGTATTAATGAGTTGTCCAATATTGAAATTAAAAGAGATCAATCCATCCTGATTACGAAAAACAACAATTATAATAGATTTAATGGACAGAATACTGTTGTCGCTATTATGGCATTTGGAAATAATCAAGAGGACAGTGTAATATTCAATGCAACTAGTATTAAGAATGGTATGTTTGCTAATATAAAATATCGTTATCAATATATTTCCTACAGCATCCAAGATGAAATCTTGATTAATATCAATTCAAATTATGAAAATGGATTACCTAAACCAAATACATTGATTGCTAGAAATTCCTTTTATAGTAATGAACCACTTTTCCGTATATATACATTTTACTAAAAATGAAGTCAGGGATATCGAAAATATATTTAGAAAACCGGTTTATGTAGATCATTATACTACCTTTGTTGAGGATGATATTTTACTATTGTTGTGTTGAAGATCGTCATTTGTATAAATCGCAACAAGGCAATAAATTTGCAAGTAGATATGCCCAGAAGGGAGTAATTGGATTCTATTATGCCAGAACAATTAATCCCACGCACCGAATTTGGAATTATTCCAGATATTATTGTTAATCCACACGCCTTTCCTTTTCTCGTATGACAGTAGGACATTTAATTGAAATGTTTGTTGGAAAATATATGGTGATGGATCCTCAACGTTTTTGGAAACGCTTTTCGATGCATCCATTGAGAGCAATGATATCAAAAATTTTGAAGCCAATTGCATTGATAGCGGTATTCCGATCATGGAAAAAAATGGTGGATTCCATCACCGGTAAGTTCATAGGAGAAGCCTTTGTTGGTATGAAGATTTAATAAATCTTTAATACATTAAATAGCTTAATTTTTCGTACAATTAATTTATTTAATGTACATGAATTTTTTAAATATAAAATATATTGAAATAAAATTTAATTATTATTTTTTAAATTGAAAATATTTTTTAATTAGTTTAGTTAATTTAGTTTAGTTTTAAATAGTTAAATATTAATTTAGGAATAATCTTAAATAGTTAATATTTATAAAAATAGTTTTCCAATATTAAATATATAATTAAAATTATTATAAGTATTAAATAATAAATAAAAATTAATTTTAGTTTTAATAAATTAATAAATAATAAAAATTATTAAAATCTTTTGTTTATAAATAAATAGTTTTATATATATTATTAAATAACATCATATATTAATAATGTAATAAGAAAAAATATAAATACATGTAATTTTTCTCAATTAAATCGATGTATTCGTTATTAACTATTTTACAGTTAATAATATAAGAGAAATTTATAATATATAAAAGAATTTATTAATAAAAGATATTACTTATTTTTTTTTTTGCTTAAATTGTAGTGTTTTTTATTGTTATAATCTGTTTTAATTGACGGATTCATTACAGTTGGAGTTTGCTATTATACAGCATTACAGCATCAAGTCGAAGAAAAAATGTTTTATTGTATTCTCGGAAATGTGTTAATGCAATAAGTAAACAGCCTAAGGAAGGTAAATCACAAAATGGTGGATTACGTATTGGAGAAATGGAAAAAGATGCATTTAATAGCTCATAGGGCTAATGTCATCCTACAAGATATGTTTAAAAATAACACTAACCTTACAGAAATAAAATATTGTAATGTACGTCATTCATTAGGTACAAAAGACACTTGTTGTGATACATCAATAAAAACACTTTCAATATCAAATAGTTTTAACATCATGAATTCCTACTTGGAGTCTATTGGTTTACATACTAAAATTTAATAATGATTGTAACAAATAAAGAATTATAAAGTTATTTAATCCATCTTAACGTTTCAGAGCTAATAAAATATTAATAAAAATTATATTTATTTCTGATTTCTTGAGTAATGATACTTTCATTCAATTTGATATTGTCGTAAAGAACTTCAATTATTTTACGTTTTGAATACTTATTTTCTTCTGCATAGGTAATCACATATTCTTTATCATCAATAACTAAAGGAAATATAAAGAAATGATAATGGGCATCAATTTCTCTGGATTTGATATCTTCAATTTTCACCTCATGATAAGAAATTTCCAGTGCAAAAGAAATACTAGGTGAAAACATTACGGGGAATATCATCGAAGGTTTCTTTTTTTTTGTACCATTGTTTTTTGGAAGCGGGTTTGAAGCAAAAGGCGTTATTTAGCTGAGTACTGATTTTGGGTTTTATAGTCTTTGTAATTTCAGGTGGTATTTTTTTTTCATTATTGGATTCACAAAGTAACTTTTGCATTAGTTTGATGGTTTTTGTTAATTTTTTTATTCGTAAAGGTTTTATCCTTTTCATTTAATGCCAGGAACAGATGTACTAATAAAGTTTACCAAAGTATCAGATGGATTTAATCCGTAATATGAAAGATGACCTTTCATTACTTTTTCCAATTTATCGGGTGTCAATGGCTCATCACAGCCAAAGCCCGGTTTAATTAGTTTCACTAAATTTGGAATTTCTTGATAATTATCAAAGATTGGAGTGGCCGACATAAATAGCACCATGTCCATCCTTAATCGTATCTAAAAGTTTCAATATTTTATTATATATAATTTTCTTTCCAACCGAGTTCCTGAAATGCTGTATTTCATCAATAATAATCAGTCGATCATTGTACTCCTTCACTAATTCTTCATCATTAACCGATGATATATATATATACAAAACGTAATATAGGTGTGGAATTCTATATATTTATTAATAAATTTGTTGATAATTAGTAATTCCGGGTAATGGTTTAAGAAATTTAAAAGTGTAGGAATACCATGAAGCTATTCTTTGCTTGAATTCCAAAATAGATTCCCGGCTTTTAACCAGAAAAATCGTTTTCTTTTCAAATACCTGTAAAGAGACTTAGTCTGATTGGGATACGTATACAAGGTTACACAGACTAAAGATTAGAATAACTAGGTTAAAAAAATTTTTACTCTGTATTTTATTTGTTATTTGGTTAGGGTTCTTTTATTATTAAAATAAGATAATTATTTTATGAATCAATAGATTATTTAATTAGAATATAATCTGAATAAATAATTCATATAAATTTTATTTGGTAACACGTAATTAATGTAAAATAAAGAAACTTTGGTTTTTTAAAATTAAATTAATTTTATTTATTATTTATTGATATAAAAGTTTAATAATAAAAAGTTCAATATAATTTTTATAAAATAGAAAGTCTTAATTATAATTTCTATAATAAAATTTTCAATTAAAGATAAATTGTCAGAGATAATTTGTCAATAATCTTTTTCAAAGATTAATTTAAAATAAAAACTAAACTATTTATATTTTTCCTAAACTATGTTTACATGGCTTATAAAATTTTTACACTTTATTTCTATTATTAATTCCTAATCTAAATAAATTTTTATTTTAATTATTTAATAATAAATTGGTTCACATATTTATTTTGTTTTAAGTTTTCTTTAATATTATCTAGATAATTAAAAAATTAAAATATTAATTATTTTGTAATTAATTTCCTAATCTAATAAGGGTATATTTTATATTTGATATATATTATTTATATTTTAATAATTAAATTATAATAAAATAATTATAAAAAATTCTAGTTAATTTTAATTAACACCCTTAAACTTTAAATGTAAATATCTCGACATCTAGGAGGCTTTGAGACCTCGTATGATGACGAAATTATTTTTCTCTTCGCAACCTATCGGTTGCGCCTATTTTTAACCCTCAATCGCGACGATTTGGGGAGTTATGGACTTTTAAAGTTAAAGCCCATTTTTTATTAACTTTATTTATTTATTTCATTAATTTAATATATTCGTTTTTAAACGAATATTTTATTTTAAAGTTTTAATTTATTATAATTTCTTATTTATTATTTTCTAATTGTGAAATTACTAATTTTAATAAAAGTAATTCCAACTTTTATTTTAATTTTATTATTCTTATTTTTACAATACCCTAATGAAATTTAAATGTATCCATAGCGCAGTAAACGATTTCCCAGTACCTGGAGAATGATAGATTAAAAATCGTTTAATCGCATTATTATCTGCACACATATACCTTACAGGCAATACTTAATATGACTTCATATGAGCTTTTTCTTCAATTAATGGATCATTACTATTGACCTCTGTAAATTCTCTATAACAATAAAGTTTATCAATATCAGGATATAATGTACTCATTATTTTAATAATTCTAATATCTTGTTGGTTTATTTAATATTTTGTATTCTATCTATTTATTTTAATATTGAAAGTATAACTTAATACAATAAATTAAAATTATAAATTAATATTTAATACTAAACATGATAATTTCTTGTTTATTATACTTTTATCTATACTAAAATAAATTTAGACTGATATTAAACTTTTAATGAAATAATAAAATCTATCAAAATCTATATTAATAGTTTTATTTAATAAAAAAAAAAAATAAATAAGAGTACTTAAGTTATATATATAATAATATTCTTATTATATATATTTAGAAGAAATTAACTATTTAATTTAATATATTTTATATATTTCATATTATAATGAATAATATATATATGAATATTGAATAATATATGAATAAGAAATTATTTCAAATATTATTATTGACAAAAGAGATATAAATTCAATATTTAATAATTATTATTAAATATACAGAATATGTTGCTACAAATATTTGTTTTATATCAATGCATTATGATAATTATTTATTATGTCTATTTTAATAAAGAATATGATTGGTCGTTGTAAATACATTAATTAAATTATTAATATTAAATGATAATTGGATATTTAAATATAAAAAAAAGTATGTATACATATAATTAATAAATGAATAAATAAATAAAGTTAAAGTTCGAAATAATTGCGGACTTAAAAAAAAAATAAAAAATTTAATAAAAACAAATTAATTTTTGAATTCAATTTTTAATAAATTTTAAATTTCTATAATTTTATTTTTAATATAATAAATATATAAATTAAATACATTTTTACCTAGCATAAAATTTATGTAATAAAATTTATAATTTTATATGTTTGTATAGAATTTATGATATTACATAAATCTATTTTATATCACGTTATATTAAATCTCACTATATATCATATGATAATTAATTTGATATGCGGGGGAGGTTGCATTACGCCAATTTTTTTCACATGATGTATATAAATATGTGGCTATAGCTATATTATGCTACATAATATTATTTTATTGTATTAATTTGTTATTTCAATTTTTAAATTAATTATTAAGTGAATAATTAAATAAATCATATAATGGTTAGATTTTATGATTTTAATTCTTTTATTTAAATGCTATTAACAAAAGAATTATATAAAAATATAAATGTTATTAAAAATATAAATATTATTAATAATAATTCTTTTATTTAAATATTATTAAAAAAAAATAATTATAATGATAAAATTATTAATTATAGAGACGCATTTGAATATTTATTTAAACTGTATAAATTTATTAAGCTTTATAAATTAAATTTTCGAATGAAAGAATTATTATTATTTCGTTTGGTTATTCCTCATTTCTTAATTATTTATTATAAAATAATATTTATAATATATTATTTAAATCAGTTAAACAATCAAACCACAAATTAATAGTATTATTTCTATCCCATTTAGCATTAATTAACTTGGCTTCAATATTTTTGTAGGGTTCAATTAAGACACTGATTTCATTAGTTTTATTTATTGCTCTTTTTTTTATTTCCCAAATTCCTCTTATTTTTCTTTGATAATCATAATATGGTAAATGTTCAAGTTCATTTAATTTATCTATTAATTCATAATAAGATGGTTTTGTTGGAAATAAATTAATTAAATAACTATTGAGTGATTCTGCAATTATAATATTATTGTTACACGTATTAGCATTTTTTTTTTAATTTTTTAAATAATATTTTATATGTTTCTTGTTCTTTATTTTTTAATATTGCAAAAGAAGTAGTATAAAAACTATCTAACTCTTTAGCGTAAGTTCTTGTAATAAATATTTGATAACTAAATTTAGGGGCAATAAAAAATGACCATCAACAAATATATCATCATTATATTCTAAATAATTTTACTTGATAAAGGGATTGAAAAATTATTAAATTAGTATTTTTTGAATATAATAAAATTTTCACCTCGCTTTGGTTTATAATATTTAGATTTATTAGGAATTTCAGTAAATGTTGTTAAATTGGATGGTAGTTTTTTATTTAAATTTCTTGATATTTGGGATTTAATTGAATTATATTCTGGACATATAAATCTCATTTCTTTAGAAATTTTATTATATAGGGGTTTTATTTTTATACCAAAAGGAATTGAACTTTTTTCAATTCCATTTTTAATTTTATGTTTCATTATAGATAGAGATACATCGTATTCTTTTTTAGGATGATTATGTGAACTATCATATTTTAAGATTTCTTTCTTATCATTTAAAATAATAAAAGATTTACATTTATTTCGGTACATAAACTTTGGAATTATCTTATCTTATATACGAAAAATTAAATTTATATTTTTTATTAATAATAATTTATTTTTTTCCTTTGTTATATACGAAAAATTAAATTTATATTTTTATTAATAATAATTTATTTTTTTCCTTTGTTAGATTCACATCAATAATTAGATTTTCTTCCATTTCTATATTTTTATAAATATTTTTTAATTATAAAATTAAAATTTTTATATTAATTATCCAATATTATTCTTACTAATTTTGAAAAATTAGTTTTTCAATTGTTTGTAAAAAAAAAAAAATAAATAAATAAAGAATGCAATAATATAAATACAAGTATACAAAATAAAATAAAATAAAATAAAATATATATTGAATGTAATAACATAAAAGTTCAAGTATATAAAATAAAATAAAATAAAATAAAATAAATAGTAGAATATGAATATAAAGTACAGATTGAATAAAATAAAATAAAATAAAATAAAATAAATAGTAGAATATGAATATAAAGTACAGATTGAATAAAATGAATAAAATAAAATAAAATAAAATAAAATAAATAGTTGAAATATGAATATAAAGTACAGATTGAATAAAATAAAATAAAATAAAATAAAATAAAATAAAATAAAATAAAATAAAATAAAATAAAATAAAATAAAATAAAATAAATAGTTGAAATATGAATATAAAGTACAGATTGAATAAAATAAAATAAAATAAAATAAAATAAAATAAAAATAAAATAAAATAAAATAAAATAAAATAAAATAAAATAAAATAAAATAAATAGTTGAAATATGAATATAAAGTACAGATTGAATAAAATAAAATAAAATAAAATAAATAGTTGAAATATGAATATAAAGTACAGATTGAATAAAGTAAAATAAAATAAAATAAATAGTTGAAATATGAATATAAAGTACAGATTGAATAAAATAAAATAAAATAAAATAAATAGTTGAAATATGAATATAAAGTACAGATTGAATAAAATAAAATAAAATAAAATAAATAGTTGAAATATGAATATAAAGTACAGATTGAATAAAATAAAATAAAATAAAATAAAATAAAATAAATAGTTGAAATATGAATATAAAGTACAGATTGAATGAAATAAAATAAAATAAAATAAAATAAAATAAAATAAATAGTTGAAATATGAATATAAAGTACAGATTGAATAAAATAAAATAAAATAAAATAAAATAAATAGTAGAAATATGAATATAAAGTACAGATTGAATAAAATAAAATAAAATAAAATAAAATAAAATAAATAGTAGAAATATGAATATAAAGTACAGATTGAATAAAATAAAATAAAATAAAATAAAATAAAATAAATAGTAGAATATGAATATAAAGTACAGATTGAATAAAATAAAATAAAATAAAATAAAATAAAATAAAATAAATAGTAGAATATGAATATAAAGTACAGATTGAATAAAATAAAATAAAATAAAATAAAATAAAATAAAATAAAATAAATAGTAGAATATGAATATAAAGTACAGATTGAATAAAATAAAATAAAATAAAATAAATAGTAGAATATGAATATAAAGTACAGATTGAATAAAATAAAATAAAATAAAATAAAATAAATAGTAGAATATGAATATAAAGTACAGATTGAATAAAATGAATAAAATAAAATAAAATAAAATAAAATAAATAGTTGAAATATGAATATAAAGTACAGATTGAATAAAATAAAATAAAATAAAATAAATAGTAGAATATGAATATAAAGTACAGATTAAATAAAATAAAATAAAATAAAATAAAATAAATAGTAGAATATGAATATAAAGTACAGATTAAATAAAATAAAATAAATATTGAATGTAATAATATAAAAGTACAAGTATATAAAATAAAATAAAATAAATATTTATTATTATTTTTATTAAAGATTATTAAAGACAATTTATTTTTAAAAATAAAATGTTTTATTTAATTATATATGTTAGAAAGCAAAAAAATCATTTATATTTAGTGAAATTATTAACAATAATATTATTTTATATATTAAATTACATCATCAATTGAATACAATAAAAATGTAAAAAAATTTTCATTTCTAAAACAATGATCGATCTGTAATATTCTTTAATAAAAAATAATATTAGATATTTATTTTATTTTATTTTATTTTATTCAATCTGTACTTTATATTCATATTCTACTATTTGTTTTATTTTATTTTGTTTTATTTTATTTTATTTTATTTTATTCAATCTGTACTTTATATTCATATTTCAACTATTTATTTTATTTTATTTTATTTTATTTTATTTTATTTTATTTTATTTTATTTTATTTTATTTTATTTTATTCAATCTGTACTTTATATTCATATTCTACTATTTATTTTATTTTATTTTATATACTTATTACATTCTTTATTTATTTATTTGTTTGTTTATTTATTTATACATTTATTTTTTTTACATATAATTGTATTAAAATTTTTTATGGCGTTAACAAAAAATTTTACAAGCCATTAAAAATAAATGGCGTATTGAAAATTTGTATTATAAAAATTGGCGAAATGAACCACATTCGATATGCGGGACTTTTATGTGCAATAATTTATAAGCAGTAGGTTTTAAATAATGGTAGTTCAGTAAATTTTATAATTAAGATTATAATATTCGTACAATTAAAATAATAATTCTAATTCCTAAAATTTTAAAAGAGAGTTCTCTATTTCTAATATAAATAATCTAATCTATTTATAAGAAATAGGTAATATACTAATTCTATATTCTAATATATAAATTTTATATGAATTAAAATATTATAATTATTATAATTATAATAATACATATTGAAATAAAATAAAATAAAATAATTATTATCAAAAAGATATAAATTTAATATTTAATAATTATTATTAAATATACAAATATGTTACTACACCTATTTGTTTTATACCAAATTAAATGATGAATTAATGATTACATAAAAATAAATTTATAAATCATTAACAAAACTATTTATTAATAATTAAAGTTTTTATTTTCATTGTTATATCATATCAATAATAATAATATTCCAATAATTAATTTATATTAAATTATAAATTATTCCTTGGCTGTTTTATGCAATAACAATAACAATATTAATGATTAATAATATTAATTTCACTCAATGTAATTCACTTTTTTTTTTTATTATTAAATATAAATTATTATTTATTAATTAATATAGAGTTGGTTCAATTCTTCAATACACGATTTTTTTTTTTTTTTTTTTAATTTTGTTTTTATATTTTCCTCTGAAACTGAAAATTACTATTTATGGAGTAAATCTTCATTAATATAAGAATAATATTTTATATTAACAAATTTTTTTTTTTTTTTAATAATTATAAATTATTTGTTTTTTTTTATGTATTATTCTTATAGTAATAAATATTAATATAAATTTTTCATAAAATTAAATTTAAAAATGAATTTTTTAAAAAAAAATTAATAGATAAATGGAAAACATGCTAATGTAAAAAAATGAAATAGATTGGTGATATTTCCATTATTGGTAAACTTTATGCCATCATTTGAATTTCCCTTTAAGTACCTGAATATTTTTATTACATTTCACTAGTCTTCATATTTTTTGATTTCTTGAATTTCTTGAGGTTTTTACTTACCCCCGGAAGAGAATATCCTGTCTCGTACTGATGGCTAGATATAGAGTTAGCTTCCCTCTATCTCTCCTATATTTCTTTAAATTTCGTTATTTTCATTTTTTTAATACCAATTATAATAATATCATTGAAATATACTTGTTAGTACAACATGTTATTTTTTCTGATATAATTTCTTTTAATGTATATAGATATGGTTCACTTTTTTTTTTTTTTTCATCTCGTTAGGCCCATTTCTATTGTATACTTTAATCTAAAATATTATTTCCACTTTCTTCAATCCTATTTTAAACACCATACAATGCTTTGTTATAACCTCCAATAAAGTTTTCCATAATTGATGTTGCCTTGTGGAGCTCTAATGTGTATAGATGTTTTTTCCTCAATTTTCATCATTTAAATAAAGCAACTTTTTTATACGTCTAAATTGAAATATAGAACATATTTACTATGAGCTGCAAATTGTAGTATCTAATCTCTAAGAATCTTGTCTAAATGTAGGTGAAGATATTACTGTAAATTCCATTCCATATGTTTGGGTAAATCCACGAATAACTAATATCTTTTTTTTTTTTCTCTCTTTAGGGAAAAAAAATTTTCCATTTTGAATCATATTTATATTTCATTATCCATTTAGGTGTAAATTAATATTTGTGTTTTTTTTTTTTTTTAGGGTAGGTACATGATCTACAACTTTTATAATAAAAAAAAAAACATCTAATTCCTTCATATTGTTGAGTTTCCTCCCTTTCAGCTTTAATCCATTGTTTTTTTTCTGTTAATAGTTATTCCAAATTGATTTATCCATTATTATTATTAATATCTAAATTTTACTATTTATGATGTAAATATTCATAAAATTTTTATTAATATAAAAATAATAACTTTTAATTAAAAATTAAAATTATTTATTGATAAACAACTCAAAAGTTGGATGTACTTTCGTTTGGATTTATTTATTAAATTTATTAAAGTATTATTTATTTATTTATTTATTTATTTATTTATTTATTTATTTATTTATTTATTTATTTATTTATTTAATTTTATTATTGAGATTACATATATTTAAAAAGCTATCTAACAACTTTCTTATACTTTTAATTACAAACTAACTTAACATTACATAACACAACATAACTAAAAACTTCTCTTAATTCAGAAAAATGCTTTATTTTTATATTATTTAGTTATAATTAACATAAAAATGATTAACATATAGAAAACAAGCCACATATTAAAAATATGACATTAATTTATGTTTGAATCATAAAAACTATTTTATATTAATTAAGGTTTGAATATTTCATTTTGTATCATTATTTACTTTCATTAAAAATAAAAAATAATTCTTAGAAAGGAAATTATTTCTCATGGAAACAATTTTTGAAAATTTAATATTTAAGAATTTAATTTATCTTTCTTCACATAATTAATAATTAAAAATAATCCTAAAAATCATTAATAAATTTATTATGAATTGTATTTGATAATAATAAATGACAACAAATATTTATATATTAATTATTATTATTATTAATATAAAAATAATAATGATAATAATAAAATAATAATTATTATTATAGTTATTATTATTACTATTTGTAATAATTAATATTACTATTACAACTATTATTAACGATGAAAATGATAATGATGATAATAATTAATTTTTATTATTATTATTATTATTTATTAATTTATTTATGTATATTAGAATATGATATTTTTCTTTTAATTTTTTTTTTACTAATATTTTACTCTGTAATACTCATACTAATTAAGATAAGGTGTTTTATTTTTTTTATTTTTTTATTCTTTTTGATTACATAAAGTATATTTTACCAAACTCTGTAAATTGTTAAGAATATATTTCTTAGGCACAATTTTTTTTTTTTTTTAAGAAAACTCCTATTGGTTATAGATAGAAATTAAGATTAATTATTCTTGACAAAATAGTGTTTTTTTTAAGTGATTAAATAAATATATTATATATATATATATATATATAAATTATGGAGAAAAAATAAAAAAAAAAAAAAATATATATATATATATATATATATGTATAATAAATAGTTACTAAATTTCAAAGAAAGGAAATCTTTTTTTGATATGATAAAAAAAAAAATACTTTAAATATATATAAAACTTTAACAAAATATTTAATTACAATATAGATTTAAAAGATGTTGACAAAATTTTTAAAAAAAAAAAAAAAAAAAAATTCTAAAATATATTTAATTATTATTATTCATTGTAACAAATTTAAAAATAGAATAACTTGTAATTAAAATCAAGGGCAATATTTGTAAAATAATTAACCTTGAATTTTTTTTTTTTTTAAAAAAAAATTTAAAGAAAAAAAGTTTCCATGGCTTAATTATTTTAAATTAAAATTTTTAAAAAAATAATTCAAGTCATGGAATCCTTTTTTTTTTTTATTATTATTTTGTTTATGAAATAATAATATTAACTATTTATTACTATTATTGTTATTATAACTAATATTATTAATATTACTAATATTATTATTATTATTATTATTATTATTATTATTTATTATTATTAATATTACTAATATTATTATTATTATTATTATTATTATTATTATTATTATTATTATTATTATTATTATTATTATTATTATTATTATTATTATTATTATTATTATTATTATTATTATTATTATTATTATTATTATTATTATTATTATTATTATTATTATTATTATTATTATTATTATTATTATTATTATTATTATTATTATTAGTGTAATATTAAAAGTACTATTAGTTTCATTTAATTAATTTGGGGTTTATTTTAATTTTTTCTGTGTCGTACCAACAATTTAAATAGAATTTTCCATTTCAAAAAAAAAAAAAAAAAAAAAAAAAAAAAAAAGGTTTTGATAGTTCTTCTAATATTCATTTAAATGTTAATTGTTTTTTTTGTTTTTTTGTTTTTTTTTTTCTACATAAATGATCTTTTTCCTTTTCCACATAAAAGAGTCTTTGTTCTTGGCTCAATAAATAGAAAAGTATTATTCTTTTCAGATTAAATTTTTTTAAATAAATTTCTATTGGTTACGACTTATTTTTAAGGAGAATTAAAATAATAAATCATTTTTAGTATAATAAAAAAAAATTATTTATAATATATAAAATATATTTATTAATCAATGTTTTAATTATAATTCATTTTAGCAAATTGAAAATGATATACCTGTTAATTAAAAAATTTTCAATATTATATTATTATTACTTATTATCACTATTATTTTATTTCATTTTATTTTATTTAATAATTATTAGTAATAGGAAATTTTTAATTTTGGTCATTTTAATTTATATATAGAAATGTATTTATTAATTTTATTAATTAATTCAAAACAGTTTACCCATTATTATCTTTACAATAAGGAAGAAATACTTCATAAAAA
>JACVTC010000015.1:827500-870000 GCA_016946835.1 Neocallimastix lanati (nom. inval.) | reverse complement strand
TCTAATGATCATACAAAATATATTAGTACGACTACTACCTTATCATCACCAATATACCATTGTAATAATTCAATACCAAACAACTCAATACCCAATAACTCAATACCTAATAATTCAATACCTAATAATTCAATACCTAATAATTCAATACCTAATAACTCAATACCTAATAATTCAATACCTAATAATTCAATACCTAATAACTCAATACCTAATAATTCAATACCTAATAATTCAATACCTAATAATTCAATACCTAATAATTCAATACCTAATAATTCAATACCTAATAATTCAATACCTAATAATTCAATACCTAATAATTCAATACCTAATAATTCAATACCTAACAACTCAATACCTAACAACTCAATACCTAATAATAATAAGGTTGCCATCGGCGGTGAATCAGCCTATTCTCAATATATTACCTATGCTCATCCGATGACCGTCCCAACCACACCAACACAAACTATCTACGTAACCACTTCAAATCTTAATCTTACTAATTCTTCCAATCAACCTTCACTGATACCAATAAGGACTTATTTCTAATAAAATTTTTTTTTTTAAAAAAAAAAAAAAAAAAAATTAAAAAAAAAAAAAAATAGACAATAGAAAATAAAATAAAATAAAAGTTTATTATTGTAATAAAGGATTAATAGTTTTTTTTTTTTTTTTTTTTTCAACTTAATAATTAAATTATAATAGAGAAATATTAATATTTTAATATATTTATATATATATATATATATGTATATATATTGATAATAGTAATAATATTGTAAGAGTTTGTTACTATTTAGTTTTTATGCTTTTTTTTTTTTTTTTTATCTGTTTAGAAATTTTATATTTTTTATATAAATAATTAGTATTAATATTTAATTAATAAGACAAAAAAGATATAAATATATATGTAAAATAAATTAAAAAAGAAAAAAAAGAAAGAAAATAAAAAAAAATAAAGAAAATAAAGATAATAAAATAAAAAAAATAAAAGCATTGAATGTTGTAATTTAATAATAATAAAAAAAATAATCATAAATATGAAGAAAAAGAAAGATTATTTTTATTTTTTTTTTTTTAAAGTTAATATATAAAATAAACCAATTTAATGATTAAATAAAAATATAAAGTTAACTTTAATTAAATATAATAATAATTAAATATAATAAAAAAAAAATTATTTAAAAAATTGAATTCTTTATTTCCTTTATTTTATTTTATTTTTTTTCATATACTTGTACTTTTATATTATTACATTCAATATTTTATTTTATTTTATATACTTGTACTTTTATATTATTACATTCAATATTTTATTTTATTTTATTTTATTTCATATCAAAACTTTATTCTATAAAAATAAATTAATTAATATAAAACATCTTGAAAGTTGATCACAAAAATTAATTTGTGTTTGAAATAAAAGTTTAATATTATTAAATAATGAAATATTTAAATCAAATAATTTAAATTTTTAATAAAAAAATAGAATGAAGTAGATAAATTTGTTTATATAGTATAAACTTTATTTATTATTAAAATATTTATATAAATTTGGTAATTACAAAGATATACAAATTAGAAAATGACATGTGTATTTTTACGAAATGTGGCTCATTAAAATATAACGAAATTTTTCATACATTAAAATCTTGTTATCAACATAATGAAATATAATGAAAAATAATTAAAACAAATGAAATAATAAATTTTATATTTTAATATTCCGCTGTCAAACTCTATTTTCATTTTTCAAAAAATAGCATTTAAAAAAATTTGGTTATTTTGGGTCCATTTTATATTTTCGGTTAAATACATCAGCTAACATATTTTTCTGTGGGTCAATCAATTCTAAGTTGATTAAATTGTTTTTTTTTTTTTTCTTTTTAATTAAATTTTTTGTTGAAATAAAATTTTCAAGTTTTTATACTTATGCTTTTAACTTTGAATTTAATTGTCCATTTTCAATACTTGTTTTACTAGCTCGATTATCGGTATAAATTTTAATTTTTTTTCTTTTTCTTGATAATTGAATATAAATTCATATAAAATGTTTTTTTTTTTTTTTTTTTTTTTTTTTTTTTTTTTTTTTTTTTATCCATAACAACTTTTTTTTTTCGAGCATACAGCTGTTCTTATAGTACTTTAACATATTCTGCTTCCATAATAGAAGTAGCTACATATTTTTTGTTTTATTGCACTTCAACCGATTGGATCTGTTTCTCTCCCCCCATTAAAATAATATGTTTGGAGGTAGATTTTTTTTTTTTTTATCATTTATGTTCCCTCCTAAGTTCTTTGAATCTCATAAAAGCGACAAATTGTTTTATTCCTCAAGACGAAAGATAAAAAAAAAAAAAAAAAAAAAAAAAGTATAAAAAAAATTTTCTGGGATCCTTTCCAGCAAATGAAGTAAACAGTCATTAGACTCCCAATCCTAAAAACATAGTTCCTCGATTAACTACTTAAAATGAAATTCATACAATTAATCTTGATGAAATAAAAAATAAAAAAATTAAAAAAAAAAAAAAAGAGGTAGATTATAGATTTATTGATGCTAGTATCGTCGCCTAAACGATGACTACCCTAATGAATCTAATTAATTAAATAATAATAGAATTATACAAATATAAAAGCATAGCGAATGCTTTAAATGGTAAAGGTAAAATATTATCTAAACTCGAAAGTTAAACCTCCAACTGGTAAACCTCCAACTGCTTCCAACATCTTAGAAAGTTATATTATACATTCTGACCTAATTGGGCCAATAAAAAAAAACAAAATCGGTTACTGGTAAAAAATATATATTTTACTTTTATTGATGAATGAATTTTCTAAAGGAAAAAAAAAATAGCTTGGGGATATATGTATTTTATCTGAGAAAGCCGCAAAAGTTTTTCACTCGAAAGGAGTTATTCCATTTTTTTTTAAAATACACCAAAAAAAAAATGCATTTTCAATTTAATGTTAACTATTTTTAAAACAGATAATAGACAATGGTAAAGAATATAAAAACAAAAAAAAAAAAAAAAAAAAGGTAGAAAATTACTGTAAAAAAAAAAAATAATAATGGCATCCTAAAAAAAAAAAATTTTATTCTTCACAGTAATAATCCAACAGAATAACCGGGGGGAAAAGTTGAAAGGTTTAAATGGATACATTGGTAAAAAAAAAAATTGTACTAAAACCTTCGTAAACTGGAGCAAACTCATCACTACAAGATTTTTGAGATTTTCGCCTACTATGTATGCCTACCTACTTAAACCAACATTACCCCCACACACACACACATTAAAGGAATTAATGGCTAATCGTATTTCAAATGAAATTTTCTTTCATCAAAAAATGGTAAAAATGTATATTATATATTATGTCAAAAACTTTCGGGATGCATTGCTTATTAATTATAACAAAAAAAAAAAAAAAAAAAAAAAAAAGAAAAACATCTCTCAAAATATAAAGGAAAGTTTGAATCAAATGGTAAAAAAAAAAAAAAAAAAAAAATAGGAAATATATATTTTTTTTAAAGGTTTTTAATCTAAATTCTCATGGTTACGATTATGATGAACTATGAAGAAGAAGAAGAGTATATCTTATCCTTTAGTTCATGAAGCTGTATTTGATGAAGATAGATACACCCTGCAAACTTCTCTTCTCTATCCTTGATTCCTTTTAAATAATAATAATAATAATAATAATAATAATAATAATAATAATAATAATAATAATAATAATAATAATAATAATAATAATAATAATAATAATAATAATAATAATAATAATAATAATAATAATAATAATAATAATAATAATAATAATAATAATAATAATAATAATAATAATAATAATAATAATAATAATAATAAATAATAATAATAATAATAATAATAATAAAAAGATATTATATTTATTTATCGCTTTCTATACTTGTACAATGGATACGGAATGATTAATGCTTCCCTCCCCCTTGGAATTTGAGCCAGATAAATACATTCCAAAAGGCAGGAAGAAGCATCTAGAACTCAAGAAAAATGTTCAAATTCAACAAAATTGAACCAGTAAGTAAATAAATCAAATTCTGAATTTAACTTTGAAATAAAGTATGCAAATCATTGTTACCATGCTAACAATCTATGAAAGGTTTCAGAAGATAACTCATATATATATATGCATATAATCCGAAAAAAAAAATTAAGAATAATGAACATATACCTACCATAAAGAAATCATAATCCAGAAACTGATTGAAATAAAAGAGAAGAAATACAGAATAGTATATATGCTCTTAATCCAGTACAAAAAAAAAACAATGAGCAATGATGAAAATACTGATCAAAATAAAAATATAATCTCAACAAGGCTACCAAAAGAACAAATGTTCTGAAGAAGAAATTTTCGGAATCAAAGTATAAAAAAAAAAAATAAAAAATAAAATAAAAAAAGCAAGAATTGAAGAAAATAATCAGTATTCTACCAAAATAAACAAAAAATCCAGAAGTTTTAAGAAATTCAAATGGATGCTCCACTAACTTTTTTTTTGTTGCTATCAATTAAAAATATAAAGATAAGTAAATAGAGGCGATCGATCATTGATGAATTTAAAAAATTCTATACATTAATAATGTTATAACATTTGATAAAATTTTTACTGCTTAAGATGATCAACATTTTAAAACTATTTAAATCAAACTAAAAATTATAAAATAACATACACAGGAACAGGAGAATGTTATTAATAATAAAAAAAAAAAAAAAAAAAACTTATTAGAATTTCATAAAATCTATTAATAACATTTTAATCATTTAAAAATATTTAAAAAAAAAACTCTTAAAATCTGATAAATGGTAACTGAATATATTAATAATAATAATATTAATAAAAATAAACTTAATTAATCACCTAAAAAAGTAATAATACATGGAATTAAATTTTCGTTTTTTTATTATCTCCTTATGTTTTACTTCTCTGGGCTATTCACAGCCACACAACAACAAAAAAAAAAAAACCTATTGATATTTCTATAAAAGCTTTTTTTTTTTATTTTTTTTTTTTCCTTCTTAAATAACCATAAAAAACAAATAAATTTGAAAATAATTCTAAAAAAACCCCGCTATATATATATATATATATTTTAGGATATAACACATGAAATAATCAATTATTTATAATTATTTATTTATTTATTTATAAAAACTAAAAAAAAATTTTTTTTTCTCTTTTATTAATTTTTTATTTTTTTAATTATTACATTTTATTACATTATTGAATTTGTTTATTTAATTTTTTATTTTTTATTTTTTTTTTTTTTTTTTTTTTTTTTTTTCATTTTATTTTATTTTGTTATTTTATTATTTTTTTTTTTATTATTTTTATTTTACAAATTAAAGTAAGAAGAATATATTATTTAACTTTTTATTTATTTATTTATTTTTAAAACTTTTTTCTTTATTAAAAAAAAAAAAAATATTAAATATATAAATATTAAATAAATATTTAACTATTTAACATAAAGGTTTAAAAATTATAAAATTTTATTTTAATTCTTTTTTTTTTTTATCTAAAATGTATTTCTCTTTATTTAAATATTGTTTTTTTTTTGAAATTGTTATTATTTGTTATTAGTAATGTAACTAAAAATTAATCAATAAATAAATATTTGAAACCTAGATTAAATTTTCATCATTTTTTTTTTTTTTTTTTTAAAAAAAAAAAAAATTTATTTATTTATTTATTTATTTTTTTAATTATTATAATAATTAAAAAAAATAAATAAATAAATAAAAATTAAAAAGATGAATATAAATAATATATCAATTAAATTAATATTTTATTCCATTAAAATACTACTTTTCTTTTTTTTTTTTTTAAAAAATAAAAGGAATATATATTATACGGGTGTTTCAATAATAAATTCAAAGAATTAATTATTCTTTTACTTTTGTTTTTTCAAAGGCAGTAAATTTATGTTCGAAAGTACCTGCAGAAATTGTATATTCATCACCAGCTTTTATTAATGGAGAGGTAAGTAAGATGGCATTATAAATACAATCTGGAGTAAAACTGAAGATAACTTCATCGTTACTATCTTTTACAGTAAGTTCAGTACCGGCCTGTTGAGTAAGAATAAAAGCTTTAAGACTTGGTTGCATAATATTATTTTTAGTACTGGGTTGGAAAACATAATTGAAATTAAATGACCTTTCATTATTATTCATATTGATGAAAGCATCTAACGCAGCTTTGCTACTTTTACTTTCATCGATAGAGAAAAATGAACTGTAGACGGTGGCAAAAAAGGTGGTTCCTTCCTCAATCATTTTTCTTCCTTCCGTGTCTACGGTTCCCATACCGTCAAAAATAAATCCATTATCAATATTGACGTAAACCTCAGCGTCCTTACCAAAAATTAAATAGCCATTTGAATCAATACCATCGATATCGACACCTTTGACGGTCACATAAACTTTTCCACCAGAAATATTAATATAGACAGAGTCATCATCAATACCATGGGACACACCATCCTGTTCACTTATCTTTTTAACATATCTTAAGATGACATCAATATCGGTACCATTTAACGCTTTAATATAACTTAAAATAGAATCTCCAGAGGAACGGCCATTAATTTTAATGTTTGGCATATAATTCATAAATTCATCTAAATATTCAGTGGTCATCCCTTCTAATCCGCTGAGCATTTCTCTAACTTCAGTCATATTAAATTTACTACCCATGGTGACGATTTTATCTGAATTGACAATTGGTTTAATTTCTGTTGAATTGATACCATCATCATCCGCATAAATATGCATTTCTCCACCAAGAATATCGATCATTTGAGCTTCTAGCCCTTCATTACTTGTTTGAACATCAATATAGCCATCATTAATGGTAAGATGAGTTTCAGCGTGAATAGCATCATCTTTGGTATTAATTATTATTTTACCATTATCAATAACGATGAAACCCTTTTCAGCATCATTATCTTGGTTAACGGATAGGGCAGAATCAATTGAATTTATGTTATAGTTTCCATCTTTTAAGCAAATAGAGCTTTCGGCATTAATACCTTTTCTAACAGCACTAGGAATAGTTACTGAACCACTGATAAGCTTAAGATCTTTTGTACATCTGATAGCGTCATTAAAATTGCCAACAACAGTTAAGGAACCTGAACCATTGATGGTAAGATCACTGTTAATAAAAAGACAAGCATCGGTTGTCGTTTCACTTTCATCAGTGGCATAATTCTCAGAATCTTCAAGTAAATTATCTTCCTCAAGGGTAATGGTCACTTTTTCTGCTGAAACACCATTAATGGATGGACCATTTTTACTCTTAATAGTTATTCCTTTCAATATGAGATGGACGAAATCATTTTTAGCTGCCTCAATACGAAGTTGTCCATCTAAAGAACCAGAAATAACATAGGTACCATTAGTAGTAATGGTTACCGAATTATCAAGAATAGAGACGCTGGCATCTTCTGAAGTACAGTTGGTTTTATTACAGTTTATAAGTGTACTTTGTTCTAAATCATCATCTACAATTAAATCATTTTCACTGTATTCACACTTAACAGGACCAGGAATTAATACTAATTTATTTTCATCTTGAGTAGTCTCTGCCTTTACTGTAGCAAAAAGTAAAACTGCTAATATTGAAATGAAATAACCAGACTTCATTTTTATTTTTTATTTTTTATTTTTTATTTATTTTTACTTTTGTTTTACCTTACTTTAATTTTTATTTATTTATTTATTTTATTTTTTGTATTTATTTTTTTTTTATTTATTTTTTTTTATTTATTTTTTTTTTTTTTTATTTTTTTTTATTTATTTTTTTTTTTTTTTTTTTTTTTTTGATATTTAAAAATTTTTTTAGTGAAATAAAAGTCTATTTATAATAAATATAAATTTTAAAAAAAAAAAAAAAAAAAAAAAAAAGAATTCAATAATTTATTAGGGGGGATATGATTTAATATATTAATTAATAATATTGAAATTAATATTTTAATATATGAGAGATATATTAAAATATTAAAACCTTTCAAATTATTTCATGATTTAATTACTTCACTCTTCTTTCTCTCTCTCTCTCTTTCTTTCTTTTTACCAAAAAAAAAAAAAAATACAAAAATAAAAAAAAATAATAAAAACAATTCAAAAAAAAAAAAAAATTATAAATAATTTTATAATAATATATATTATATATATGTAAATAAATAAATATATTATATTATTATTATTATTACTTTTTAGTTTTATTTTTATTTTTATTATGATTACCTTTTTTTTTTTTTTGTATTTTTTTTTTTTTTTGTATTTTTTTGTATTTTTTTTTTGTAAATTTTTTTTCTCATACTTTAATAAAAAAACTTCCTTTTTTGTTAATTTTTAAAAAAAAAATTTTTTTTTTTTTCTTAATAAAAAATTCATTTATAAAATGAAAATCTTTAAAGAAAAATAAAATAAAAAATGAAAAAAAATTTAAAAAAATTGAAAATTAATTATTTAATTAATTGAAAGACATTTTATTATTAATTATTAATCAAATAATTATTATTGCAATAATAAATATATTATAACATTATTTATTAATAAATACTCTTTTTATTATTTATTATTCCATTATTTATTAATAAAGTGTAATAATAATTTTTTATTTTATTTTAATCTTTTTCAATTTTGATTTTTTTTTAATTTTTTAAACAAAAAAAAAATTAAATGTATATTAAAAAAATTAAAATTAATATGAAATATTACATATTAAATATGAAATATGAAATATTACATATTAAATATGAAATATGAAATATGAAATATGAAATATGAAATATGAAATATGAAATATGAAATAATAAATATGAAATATGAAATATGAAATATGAAATATGAAATATGAAATATGAAATATGAAATATGAAATATGAAATATGAAATATGAAATATGAAATAATAAATATGAAATATGAAATATGAAATATGAAATATGAAATATGAAATATGAAATGTTAATGATGTATAGTAGATTAATGAATAAACCAATGAAATAACAATTAAAACTTGAGTAATTTTGACATTTAATCAAAATTTATTTTTTAAAAAACTTTAAAAGAAGACTTTTCCAATTTCATTGGTAAAAGTTTTTTATTTTTTTTTTTTTTAAAATAATAAAATAATAATACTTTTTATTATATAATAATACTTTTTATTTTTTTAAATAATAATAATTTTTATTTTTTTAAATAATAATAATTTTTATTTTTTTAAATAATAAAATAATAATAATTTTAATTTTAATAATAATGCCTTTCATTTTTTTTAAATAATAATACTTTACATTTTAATAATAATACTTTTCATTTTTTTTAATAATAAATTTGATATATTAATATTATGCATATATATAATTATTTCTGTGATATAATTCGGCTCTCTACTCTTAACTTTTTGGGCGAAGTCATTATCTATTTTATATATTTATTTTTATTTATTTATTAATTCTAATTAATTATCAACTTACCAATTACATAACATAAAAAAATAAATCATTTACATTTATACTAATTTAATAGTAAAGGTTTTGATATGAAATGAAAATAAAAACCTTAATTATTAATAAATTATTTTATTAATAATTACATAAAAATAAATCAATTAATCACTTGATTAATTATCATAGGATTTATAAAATGATCCAGGAATAACGTGATAAAGTATAAATTTATGTAATATCATAAATTCTCTAAAAATACATAAAATTAATGTAAACATAAAATTCATTTTAAATATTTTTATTATATTTTTATTATATTTTTATTATATTTTTATATTTTATAATTATTTTATTATTTATATTATTCTTTTTATAATATTCAACTAAATATTTAATTCTTATTATTTTAACATAGTTTATAATTAAAGAGTATTATATAAAGAATACCTTTTTCTTTATATTTATTCTTTGTAATTTTGCAGTTTTGCAAATTGCCATTCATTCAATTAAAATTATAATATCAAATTAAATATATTTTTATTAGTAAAATTAGTTTAGTAATATTCAATATGAATTTATAAAAAATTATTAGTTAATTAAATAAATTTAATTATAAAATAAATTAATAAATATTTAACAAGTAAATAAATAAAATTATATTATTTTAATAAATTTCATAAATAATTTATATAACTTCTCCCAGTAAGAGACTGAACCAAGGCGTACTTTATCAGTTTTATATATATAATAAAATGTAACACTTTAATAAAATATATATACATAATAGAATGTTTATAAAATATAATAAATACTAGTAATAAAATAAAAGTTACATTTAAAATAAAAGTTATTAATCATACTCTCAATTAAAGTATATTTTATATTTTATATCATATAATTATTTATAATTATTTAAAATTATTTAAAATTATTCATTGATATACAACTCTAAGATTCGAGGTATTATTGTTGATATTTATTATACTTGACTGCACATTTAAAACTATCTATCAACTTTATTACACTTTCAATTACATACACACACTTTTCTTAATTCAGAGAAATGTTTTATATTTATGTTATCTAGTTATAAGTAACTATTTAATTAGTTGTTCTTGTAATTAAAATAAACTATTAAATGAGTTTTTATGTTAAAGTATTATAAATATTAATAATTATTATTTATATGGATAATATTTAATAACTATATATATATAAAGATAAATATAAAATAATAAGAATATATTATAAAATTTATTATTAATTATAAATATAATTAATCTATATCAAGCCACAATTTGAAATTGTTGTAAAATCATTAGATTTAAATTTGATTTATGGCATTAATTTATGTTTGAATAATAAATACTAATTTTATATTAGATAAGGTTTGAATATTTGTATTTTATATCATCAATGATTAATCATATCTATTAATTATTTTATTTTTTATTTTTTATTCCTTTTTTTTTTTTTAATTTTGAAAACAAACTTAAATTTCAATTTTTTTTTTTTTTAGAATTATTTTAATTAATACGATTCAAATTATTAAATTATTTTAATAAAAAAAAAAAAAAAAACTTTAATTAATATATTATTATCATACAATGATTAATAATTTCAAAAAATAAATAAATAAAAAATAAAAATAAATAAATAAATAAATAAATAAATATAATAAATAAATAAATATAATAAATAAATAAATATTAAAAATGTTTTCCTAAAAATTTTAATCATTTTTTAACCGTTCTTTTTTTTTTTTTAAAAGAAAAAAAAATTTTAATTTGTATTTATTAAATGAATTAAATTAAATTAAATGAATTAAATTAAAAAAAAAAAAAAAAACATGGAAAAAAAATTATTTAATTTTTATATATATGAAAAATATATGAATATTATATAAATTAAATAATAAATAATAAAAAGAGTATTTATTAATAAATAATAAATAAATAAAAAAAAAAAAAAAAAAAAAACGGTAAAAAAATAAAAATGATTAAATTTTTTAGGAAAACATTTTTAATATTTTTAATTTCATAGAGGAACCAATAAATTTTAAAATTTTTGAATATTAAAATTTATGTAATATGACATAATAAATTTTTAATTTAGAAAATATTCTTAAGCAAGCCTCATCAAAATGAATAAAACACATTCAGAGAATGCTGTTAAAAAAAAAAAAAAAGGAAAAAGAAAAGAAAAGAAATATATCATATTCAGCGATGGTGATTCATTTGTTTAATCAATTTTTAAATAGTATAAAAGTTATAAAAAAAAATATATATATATATATATTCATACGGTGATTCATTTATTTTATTGAATTTTGATTTGTTAAATGATTTGTTAAAAAAAAAAAAATAAAATAAAATGAATCATCAAATTATAAAAATTCTAATTTATAACTTTATAAAAATAAAAATTATTCATTTCTTTAAGGATGAAATAGAAAATGGTGACATAAATATGAATATTTTTGTAATATATATATAAATATTTTTTTTTTTTTTTTATTTAATAATAAAAAAATTATATATATATTTATATGTATATATGTATATATGTATATATAATATATTCGTATACATATAATGTTTTAATGTTACATCTAAACTTTATAGTTAACAGAGACTTTTATATATATATAAAGTATAAAAAATAAAAAAAAAAATAAAAGATAGAATACTTTTTTTTTTTTTTCGAGACAAAATAATTACTTCTTGGCTATAAATCTTTAAATTAAATATTTTTTGATACAAAAAAAAAAAAAAAAAAAAATTAAAAAAAAATAAAAAAAAAAAAAACTTGCTAATTCAGGCAAATTAAATATGATAAAAACATAATAATCTAAAGGATTAGGATATCATCATCATTATTGCTATTAAACTATAAATTCCTTACTCTTAATAATTATATTATTTATTTATCTATTTATTTATTTATCTATTTATTTATTTATCTATTTATTTAAGATTTAATGCTCTCTCAATAGAAAGCAATTAATATAGAAGATAAACCATTTTGATAATTAAATAATGATGACTTATTAATTAATAATTAAAGTTATGATGTATCGATTCTAAAATTGAAATATTCATTATTAAAATATAAATATTTTTTTTTTTTTTATTTCATTTTAAAAATAGATTATTGATAAGGAAACAAAAGTTAAATATAATTAAAAAAATAAAAAAGGATATATTGATTTTATTAAAAATTTATTTTAAGCTTAAAAGTAATATTAACATCAGAAATTACATGAAATTTAATATTAAGAAAAAAGAATGTTTTTTTTTTTTTTTTTTTTTTATTTTAGTTGATTTGGGCAAATAAAATATAATAATAATATAATAATATTTAAAAAAAAAAAAAAAATTTTTTTTATTATCAATTTATTTATTATAAAAGAATTTGATTATTTCAATAGAAACAAAAAATAATACAATAATTAATATATTATATATATTATATTTGTTTGTATAGTAATTATTGATTAATATGAATTTATGGCATCTCATAAATTCATCAATCAAAAAATGGTTATATTATACTTAAATATGAATTTTTTTTTTTTTTTTTTTTTTTTGTATATATATATTATTAATAAGTAATAAAAATTAATTATTTATATATAGATAGATAGATAGATAGCTTAAAAGCATATTAATATTAAAAATTTGTATAGAGTATGTTATGTAATATGACATGTAATATTATAAGTGATAAATTAGTATTAGAAATAAAACAAAAAAAATAAAAATAAAAAAAAAATCTAATTCATATAACTAAAAAAGATAAGAAATTAAAATTTTTTTTTTTTTTTTAAAAAAAAAATATATATATATATCTTGTTACAATTAAAAAGAAATTCATATCAGTATGCTCATTTCTATTATAGCAATCATATAACTTATCGTGAAAAAAGGTTTCCTCACGTTTCTTACAAATATATACTACGTTACAATTATCTTCTTCAATACATAAGTAAGCTTCAGTTGTTGTATTGTCTAACTCAATGTATTGGCCACGATTTTTCGCACCCAGTACATTTTCGACTAATATAATCGCAATAATAGCAGAAAAAAAATAGCATTTTAAGTATCTATTATCTATGATTCACAATTTATAAACAATCTTTGTAGTTATCTTAAATAACTTTTTTTTTTTTTTTTTGTTATAAATCAACAAAATCATTTTATTTGATATAAATTAAATAGTATTATACTAACATTACAATATAATAATATTAAACACTGAATATAATGTGCAATATAATATATATTAAATATTGGCTAACTATAAAAATCAATACTCTTTATACTTTAATCGTTAGTGAAGTTTTAAAATGTAGATGATACATTTTGATACCAAATTCTTGCATTTTGGTTTAACGAATATACTTAAGGTTTAATTAATACCTGTATATTGTTTGTTGGATTCAGTATTACTAACTTTAGTATTAGAGTTATAACAAGCAACACAACATACAATGATTACAATTATAATCAAAAATCCTAGAGTACTAAGAAATTTAAGAGTATATTCAATGTCAGTTTCTCCCTCAGATTGTTCAGGGTAGTGGCATACGCCATCACAATCTCCTTTTGCACATTCATCTCTAGTGGTACAAGGATCTCCCATAAATCTGCCACAATGTCCATCTACGCAAAGCTTGATATCTCCGTTTTCGTTAAATAAGCAATCATTGTTTACATACTTATTTGTAAAACATTGAGAATCTTTACTGCATTTAACGGAAGTTTTATAAGCCTTTTCAAGACAAAAAAATTCTACGTATGGAAAAACGTTATATATCTATTGACTTATATTTTTTTGATGCTCTGAATTGTTGTTTGGTAGTGAGGTGTTAGTGTTTATTGGAATTTCGATAAATGGGTACTTAATTTCTTTATCGGCTTTAAAACAGTATGGAGCCTTTACATAAGCTCGCCTTACAAAATTCGCATTCTTCAATGGAATTAGTAGTTGTATTTACGTGGTAGGCAAAATCGTAAGGAAGATCTTCTGATTCGACATCATATACCTTAGAGTAACCACACTGAAAATATAATGCAAAATATATATATATTGCTAAAACAAAGTAAAGCGACATTGCAGTTACTTATAAATTTTATATATTTAAATCGTAATATGGTTATTATGTATTTGTTTAATGTTGTTCAAATATTTTAATATAATTTTATTGATACATTTATTATTAATATAATACTACAAATCATTTTATTTAAACTATAGTATTATATTCTGAGTTGTAGTTAATTATATTTTTTAAATTTAATATTTACATTTATTTAATTTTAGTTTTTTGCATAATATTATATTTTACAAGTTTATCAGTGCAAATAGGCTTAGTTGCAAAAATATTATAGACACTGTATATTTAAATTATTACGTAACAAAATATAAATAATAATTAAAGTTTAATATTATTTATAATAGATAAAAGAAATAAATATAAGCTAAACAAAATAAACCAATTACGTAAATAATTATTTCCCATATTTTTTTTCTTTTTTTACTTCAATAAAGACAATATTAAATATAACAGAATAAATTTTGAATATATCCATACTGAAAAAAATGTTAGCCAACTCATTAACAAAAATAACAAAGTTCACAGCCCAACTATTTTTAATTAATAATAAAATATTTTAAAAAATTATTAATTAATTAGTTATTTATTTATTTATTTATTTATTTATTTATTTATTTATTTATATATTTATTTATATATTTATTTATTTATTTATTTATTTATTTATTTATTTATTTATTTATTTATTTATTTATTTATTTATTTATTTATTTATTTATTTATTTATTTATTTATTTATTTATATATTGAAATATTAACAAACCAGCGTTTTCCTAAATGCATCTTTGCGAAATGAAACACTCCTCTTATTATTATTATTATTATTATTATTATTATTATTAATTATTTAATATTTATTATTTATTATTAATATTATCTAAAATTAAAATTAAATTCATAAAGGAAATAAGTCTTCATTATCAGAATTACTGTCAGTCTTTTTTGTAAAATGTTGTATTAAATAGATTAATAAAAGTACCGTTTTATTTTATATTATTAAAATTATATTCTCATGAAATATCATCATCAACTTCAGTCTTAATAGCTTATATATCAAATTACTAATAATTATTATATTTTTTTTATTAAAGTTTTCCTAAATAATTATAGCTGTATTATTATATTTTTTAATAAAAAATATTTAACTTAAAAAAAAAATTAATTATTTCTATATAAATAAAAATTAAATTTTTTTTTTTTTTTTTTTTTTTTTTTAATTATTTTTTATTAAATGAAATTTCATTTTTTTAATAAAAAAAATTTATAAAAAAAAAAAATAAAAAATAAAATAAAATAAAATAACTTTCTATTTCTTTGATGTTATTAAAGAATAAAATAATAATAATAATAAAATAGAATGGATAATAATAAATAATTAGAATATAAAATTTCAAATGAAATAAATAATTGGTAATAAATATAAATTATAAAGATTTAATTTTTAATATTCACTTGTGTATTTATATTTAAATAATTTTTATATTGAATTATTAATAAACAATAAAAAAAAAAAAAAAAAAAAAAAAACGAAATTTAGGCCTTTTGCATATAAATATTCTGAAAAATGGTAAGTAAATAACAATAATTTTAATAATATAAATTAACATCAATATAATATATTTATAATATAAACAATATTAAATATTAAATTTTTTTTTTTTTTTTTTTTTTTTATTTTTTATTATTCAGGGTATTTTGTTTATGTTTAAATATTCTTATAATTCTTTTTTATTTACATATATATAGATATATAGTTATACTATTTTAATAATATATAAATATGCATACACGTAAATTAATTCATAATTTTTATTTTTATAACTATTATATATTATTATTTTTATTTTGACTGTATAATCCTGTACTTTAACCGAAATTGATAGAATGATAATCTAATCGAAGCTGTAAAATATGGAAAATCTGTCTCTGAAATAAAAAGTAATGTTAACTATTTTAAAATAGATAAAAAGTATATTACTTTTCTTCTTTTTAGTTATAGAAATAAAATTCAATTATCTGAAAGTCAAATTCTAGAAATAACAAAAAAGTTAAATATTAATATAAATTGGAAAGATGATGATAGTAATACAGCTTTAATATATGCTTGTATAAGAAATGATGAAAAACTTGTTAAATATTTAGTAGATATTGGAGCGGAAATCAATGTTAAAAATAAATATTGTGAAACGCCGTTAATTTGTTCCTGTTATAATAATAATACCTACAAGTCTATTAATTTTGAAACCGTAAAATTTTTGGTGGAAAATGGAGCTGAACTAAATGATATCGATGAAGTTGGTAATTCGGCACTGCTCTATGCCTGCACTAGAAATGAAACCAATATAATAAAATATTTGGTGGAAAAGGGTGCTAACCTTAAGATTAAAAATAAGTATTGTGAAACGCCATTAATTTGTTTCTGTGGTAATAAGGCCAATAATCTATACTGGTCTATTAATTTTGAAACCGTAAAATTTTTGGTGGAAAATGGAGCTGAACTAAACGGTATCAATGAAGTTGGTAATTCGGCACTGCTCTATGCCTGTGCTAAAAATGAAATCAATACTATAAAATACTTGGTGGAAAAGGGTGCTTATGTTAATGTTAAAAATAATGATGATAAAACGCCTTTAATTTATGCCTGTATTAATAATGCCTCTTATGAAAAATATAAATGTTCTTCTCCTACCTGTCACGATTCTAATGATTCGAATAATTTTGAAATCATAAAATTTTTGATCGAAAGCGGTGCTGAAATCAATATTAGAGATAAGAACAAGAAAACGGCATTGATCTATGCATTTGAAAATAATAATGATGATGTTGTGGAATATTTGATAGAAAAAGGTGCTGTAATTAACATTAAGTATTCTGATGATGGATTCCTTCTGGTTGATGCATTTTTTAAAGATAATAATAAAATGATAAAACGAATGGTGGATGATGGGATTGACGTTAATGATCACTTCTATAACTATGGACAAACCCTGTTAATGATTGCTTGCTACAGAAATAATGAAGAAATGATAAAATATTTAGTGGAAAGAGGTGCCGATATCAATGCTAGGGATTCAAATAGTCGCACTCCTTTAATTTTTGCTTGTATGAATAATTCATATTATATAAAGTTTAGAATTGTACGCTATTTAGTGGAAAATGGTGCTAATATAAATGTTAAGGATAGTGAAGAGAAAAACCCATTAATCTATGCCTGTATCCACAATAATGAAATGATTATAAAATATTTAGTGGAAAATGGTGCTGACATTAATAGTATAGATAATGAAAGAAAAAGTCCATTGGTATATCTTTGTGATTGGAGTAAAAATTTTAATAATTTTGAAATTATAAAATCTATAGAAAAAGAGGGTGAAGTCATGAGTACTGAAGATCCCTACGAGAAATCTCCTTTTTTAACGTATTCACGCATCCAAAATAATAAAGAAATTATAAAGTTTCTAGTAGACAGAGGTGCCAATGTAAATTTAGAAGATGTGAAAGGGGAAACTCCATTAGTATATGCATGTATCAAAAACAATGAAGAAGTTATCAAGTATTTATTGGAAAACGGAGCAAGAATGGATGTGAAAAGCAAAAATTTCCATTGGACCCCATTGAATTATGCCATTGTATATTGTAGTAATGATATTATAAAGTATTTAGTAAGGAAAAGTGGTCCATATATAAATTATAAAGATTCGTTAGATAGAACACCGTTAATCCATGCGTGCATGAAAAATAATGAGGAAATAATAAAATATTTGGTAGAAAATGGTGCCTATGTTAATGTAGAGGATAATGAAGGGAAAACCCCTGTACTGTACGCTTGTTTCCATAATAATGAAAAAATTATAACATATTTAGTGGAAAATGGTGCAGGCGTCAACGTGAATCGTAAGTATCATCTTCATTGGACCCCGTTGACTTATACCCTTTTAAATGGTAGTAATGAAATGATAAAGTATTTAGTAGTGCATGGTGCAAACGTTAATGTCAAAGATAATGAAGGGAAAACACCACTAATACATGCTATCCTTAGAAATAATACAGAAATTATAAAATATCTAATAGATAGGGGTGCCAATATTAATGAAAAGGATAATGAAGAAAAAACCCCATTAATCTACGCCTGTTCCAAAGATAATGAGGCAGCTATAAAATATTTAGTAGAATTCGGATCTCTGATTAACGTGAATCATAAGTATCATCATTGGACTACGTTGAATTATGCCCATATGAATGGTAATAATGAAATGATAAAGTATTTAGTAGTGCATGGAGCAAACGTTAATGACAGAGATAATGAAGGGAAAACACCACTGATGCATGCTATCCTTAGAAATAATACAGAAATTATAAAATATCTGATAGACAGGGGTGCCAATATTAATGAAAAGGATAATGAAGAGAAAACCCCATTAATCTACGCCTGTTACAAAAATAATGAGGCCGCTATAAAATATTTAGTAGAATTCGGCTCTCTGATTAACGTGAATCATAAGTATCATCATTGGACCACGTTGAATTATACCCATAAGAATGGTAGTAATGAAATGATAAAGTATTTAGTATTACATGTGGCAAACGTTAATGTCAGAGATAATGAAGGGAAAACACCTTTAATATATGCTATCCTTAGAAATAATACAGAAATTATAAAATATCTAATAGATAGGGGTGCCAATGTTAATGAAAAGGATAATGAAGAGAAAACCCCGTTAATCCATGCCTGCATAAAAAATAATAAAGCCGCTATAAAATATTTGGTAGAACATGGCGCTCTAATTAACGTGGAAAGTAAAGAATATCATTGGACCGCGTTAAATTATGCTCTTGCAAATAGTACTAATGAAATGATAAAGTATTTAGTAGTGCATGGTGCAAACGTTAATGTCAGAGATAATGAGGGGAAAACACCACTAATACGTGCTATCATCGTAAGAAATAATACAGAAATTATAAAATATCTAATAGACAAGGGTGCCAATATTAATGAAAAGGATAATGAAGAGAAAACCCCGTTATTCTACGCCTGTTCCAAAAATAATAAAGCCGCTATAAAATATTTAGTAGACCACGGCGCCTTAATTAACGTGGAAAGTAAAGATCATCATTGGACCCTATTAAATTATGCTCTTGCAAATAGTAATGATGAAATGATAAAGTATTTTATAGTAAATGGTGCCGATATTTTAAGTGAAGGAAATCAACAATACTTGGAAAAATTATTAAGACAGGCTTGTCTTCTAAATAATTTAAAAACTGTAATATCTTTAGTGGGAAATGGGGTGGACGTAAATAATAAAAACTTTCAAGGTAAGACCCCCTTAATGTATGCATGTATTAGAAATCGATTAACGATCATAAAATATTTAGTGGAGAATGGTGCCAATATTAATGCTAAAGATAATAAGGGAAGAACACCGTTGATCTATGCCTGTTACAGATGTAATACGGATGTGATAAGGTATTTGTTGAAAAATGGAGCAGATATTACGATTAGAAATTGGGAGGGTAGAACGTCATTAAGGTATTCCTTTATCAATACTAAAATGTTAAATTACTTTCTCTCTCTTAATTCTAATGAATCTCTTTTTGAGTTTTTAATTTCGCCAAATAAAAGGACAAAACTAAAAATAAAATCAAATTAATAGTAATAATAATTAATAATAATAATAATAATAATAATAAATACAAATATTTAAATATTTATATACAATTTTGATCAATTTATATATATATATATAATATGATCGAAATAGGTAAATTTACTTATGAATATTTACTTATGAATATTTACTTATGAATATTTACTTATGAATATTTACTTATGAATATTTACTTATGAATATTTACTTATGAATATTTACTTATGAATATTTACTTATGAATATTTACTTATGAATATTTACTTATGAATATTTACTTATGAATATTTACTTATGAATATTTACTTATGAATATTTACTTATGAATATTTACTTATGAATATTTACTTATGAATATTTACTTATGAATATTTATTTATGAATATTTACTTATGAATATTTACTTATGAATATTTACTTATGAATATTTACTTATGAATATTTACTTATGTTTTTTTTTTATATATATTTATATAATAATTTTATTTTATGATATTATTAAATTATTATTAATATAATATTTCATTACCAATTAAATAGAATAGCATATTAAATATTTTATTGTTATATTGATATATTAATTTTCTTTTTTTTTTTTTTTTTTTTTTTTTATTATTTAAATGAGCTAATTACTTTTTTATTTACATTTTTTTATATTTATTTATATATATATAATTTTTTATTATTATTTACAATTGTTTTTACGATTAAACAAACTGTAAAAAAAATTAAATAAATTGTATTATTTATAGTTAATTTAAATTTTATATATGTATAATTTAATATTAAAATATTTACATAAAAAAAAATTTATAATTAAAATAGTATAAAGCAATATTTATATAAAAATAAATTAATTCTTATAAAGAATTAAAAAAAAAAATTGATCGAATTTATATTTAATATTAATTTTATAATAATCTAATGAATAATACTAAATTATTTGATTTTTGAGGTTTTTTCTTCCAAAATAAATTTGAGTTAATGAGGATATATAAATTTTTTTAAAAAAAAAAAAAAAAAAAAATAGTAATAATAATAATCATTTACTAATTACAATCATTATTATTATTATTATTATTATTTTTTTTTTTTTTTTTTTTTTTTTTTTTTTTATATTTATTCTTTATTATTATATCTTTTATATATTTATATTTAAAAAAAAAAAAAAAAAAAAAAAAAAAAAATTAACATACATATATTAATTTATTAATAATGATATTATTTATTAAAGTTTATAAAAAAAAAAAAAAAATAAATATAAAATTAATAATATAAACATAAACAAACATAGCTAAAAAAAAAAAAAAAAAAAAAAAAAAAAAAAAAAAAAAAAAAAAAAGTATATATATAATATTTATTATTATTATTATTATATTAATGAACTTAATTCTCAATTTTTAATTTTTATTATTAAAATAATTTTTCATTTTTTTTGTTTTTTCATGAAAAATTGAAAGGAATAAAATGATACAATTCGTTGTATTCTTATTTGCCACCTTCTTTCATTCATTATTCATTTTCCTGTTTGAATATTTAATAGGAAACAAATAGAGATCACATAGTATATAAATTATTAAATTTATATTTTAATTATGTAATATCATAATAAAATTTTTATTAATATGATATAATAGTTTTTTTTTTTTTTTTCTATAATAGTTTAATTGGTGGTTAATTCTATTTTAAGAAATAATGAAAAAAATTAAAGACTCAGGGGCAAGATTTTATTTTAATTTTCATTATTTTTTTAATTTTTTATAACTAATAAATAATAATCAAATAAGAAATGAAAAATGAAAGACGGTAGCAAATAAAAATACAACTAATAATACTAATAATATCATTCTATTCTTTTCAATTATTCGTGATATTAGATTTTATATTAAAAAAAAAAATGAATTATTAACTTTCTACATCTTTTTTTTTATTATATAAAATTAATAATAAAATTGAGAATTTGGTCTATTAATGTTTATATATATGGTAATAATACTATATTATTTATTGTTTTTTTTTTTTTTTTTATAAACAGAATAAACAATATCATTATTAATGAATTAATACATGGATGTTAATCTTTTTAAAATATATAAATGATATTATATTATAATAAATAGTTTTATTGGTGGTTAATAAATAATGAAATAATTAAAAACTAAGGGGCAAGATTTTATCTTTTTTTTTATTATTTTTTAAATTTTTTTTATTAGTAATAAATAATATTCAAACAAGAAATCTATAATGAACGATGGTAGCAAATAAAAATAAAAATAATTGTATCATTTTATTCTTTTCAATTTTTCATGAAAAAAAAAAAAGTGTAGAATTATTAATTTTAATAATAAAAATTTAGAATAAAGTTTATAAATATAATAAATAATATTATTATATCATTTTTTTTATCATGTATGATTGTTTATATTTATATTATTAAGATTAAATTATTTATCTTTTTTATTGACAGAATAAACAATTTCATTATTAATATATTAATACATGTATGTTAATTTAGATATTAAGATGTATAAAAGATATTATAATATAATAAAGAATAAATATAAAATATTAATAATTAATAAGTAGTGATTATTAATTTTTTTATAATAAGTATAAGGAATGAAAACAAAAAAAAAAAAAAAAGGAAAATCTGAATTTTAATTTAATTACTAATGAATGAATAATCAAATGAAACATTATTCATAATAATATTAATTCATCATTCTTTTTTTTTTTTTTCCGAAATAAGATTTTAAATGACTTATCATAAAAATATTAATAATATTTTTTTTTATTCTTTATTATATTATAATGATAAATAAAAAAAAATATGAGATTTTAATGATTAAGATTTTTTTAAAAAAAAAAGTTGAACAATAATCATAAAAAAATATTAAAAAATACATGATATTGATATATATTAACATATTAATATTTATTTATTAATAATTAATAATAATTAAATTCTTTTTAATTATTTACTTTTTTCTTAATAAATTATATAATATATAATAATGTGTTATTATATTTTAATTCATCTTTAATGTAATTTTTTTTTATATGTTTATTTTAAAAAAATAATAAAAGCATATTCTCGATTTACAAAAACTTTTTATTTTAAATTAATTAAAACTAAGTTATTTAATTATATTGGTATTTATTTTAAGTAATAATTTATTTTTCCAATTAAATTTAAACTATGAAAAAAAGACAAAAAAAAAATAATAATAATAATAATAATAATAATAATAATATAATAAATTTATTAAAAAAAACTCATATTAATTATATAATAAATAGAATTTCATTACTAATAGGTTTAATATTAAAAATGTGATATTAATTAAAAAAATAAAATAAATATATTATAAAATAATTCTTGAACCTAAATCTACAAATATTTCTAAATTAAAGAAACTTTTTTAATTAATATTTTGATATAAAAATATTATAAATAAGACGAATATTATTCTATTTAATATTTGAAATGAATTGAAAGATAAAATATGGTAACAAATCAAAATATACTAGAGAATTTCTTTTAAAAAATATTAATAATTAATAATATTTTTTTTTTTAAAGAAACTTAAATTATGAAAAATTAAAAAAAATAAAAATAAACATAAAAATTAAATATTTATTATTAATAAAAAAAAAAGTTTAAAAATAATAAAAATAAAAAAATCTTGCCCCTGAGTCTTTAATTATTTCATTATTTCTTAGAAAAGAATTAACCACCAATAAAACTATTAGAGAAAAAAAAAAAAGCCTATTATATCATATTAATAAAAATTTTATAATGATATTATATTATTAAAATATTAAGTATAATCATTTATATTATGTGACCTATTGTTTCTTATTAAATATTCAACCAAGAAATGAATAATGAAAGAAAGATGGTAGCAAATAAAGATACAACTAACTGTATCATATTATTCTTTTCAATTTTTCATGAAATAAAAAAAAAAAGTAGAATTATTTTAATTATGATAATTAAAATTAAAAATTGAGAATTAAGTTTATTAATATAAATTAATATTATTATACATACTTTTTTTTTTTGGTATCTTTGTTTATGTTTATATTTATATTTTTAATACTATATTATTTATTTCTTTTATAAGCAAAATATAAACAATACCGTTATTAATATTAACTTTCTACATCTTTTTTTTTATTATATAAAATTAATAATATAATTGAGAATTTGGTTTATTAATCTTTATATATATGTTATTAATACTATATTATTAATTGTTTTTTTTATAAACAGAATAAACAATATCATTATTAATGAATTAATACATGTATGTTAATTTTTTTAAATATTAAAATATATAAAAAGATATTATAATAAATAGTTTTATTGGTGGTTAATTCTTTTTTAAAAAATAATGAAATAATTAAAAGACTCAGGGACAAGATTTTATCTTTATTGTTATTATTTTTTAAATTTTTTTATTAGTAATAAATAATATTCAAACTAGAAATGTATAATGAACGATGGTAGCAAATAAAAATAAAAATAATTGTATCATTTTATTCTTTTCAATTCTTCATGAAAAAAAAAAAAAATGTAGAATTATTAATTTTAATAATAAAAATTTAGAATTAAGTTTGTTAATATTAAATATTATTATTATATCTTTTTTTTTTATCATGTATGATTGTTTATATTTATATTATTAATTCTATATTACATATATGTTATAATCCTAAAACAAAATAAAAATACTATTATCAACAAATTAATACATGTATGTTAACTTTGTTTAATATTAATACATATATAAAAGTTATTATAATAAAATAAAGAATAACTATAAAATAGTAATAATAATAATAATAATAATTATAATGATTAGTAAGTAATGATTATTGTTTTTTCTTTTTATACATATGAATGAAATATAACATAAAAGGAAAATCTGAATTTTAATTTAATTACTAATGAAATGAAACATTATTCATAATAATATTAATTCATCATTCTTTTTTTTTTTTTTTTTTTTTTTCCGAAATAAGATTTTAATTTTTTTTTTTTTTTTTTTCCGAAATAAGATTTTAAATGACTTATCATAAAAATGTTAATATTTTTTTTATTCTCTATGATATTATAATGATAAATAAAAAAAAATATGAGATTTTAATGATTAAGATTTTTTTAAAAAAAAATGTTGAACAATAATCATAAAAAAATATTAAAAAATACATGATATTGATATATATTAACATATTAATATTTATTTATTAATAATTAATAATAATTTAAATTAATTCTTTTTAATTATTTACTTTTTTCTTAATAAATTATATAATATATAATAATGTGTTATTATATTTTAATTCATCTTTAAATTAATACTTTTTTATATGTTTATTTTTTAAAAAATAATAAAATGTATTCTCGATTTACAAAATTTTATTATTTTAAATTAATTAAAAACGAAGTTATTTAATTATATTGGTATTTATTTTAAGTAATAATTTATTTTTTTCAATTAAATTTAAACTATGAAAAAAAGACGAAAAAAAATAATTCTAAATATTAATATTTTTATAAATTTACAAAAAAAAATTCATATTAATATATAATAAATAGAGTTTCATTACTAATAGGTTTAATATTAAAAAAGTGATATTAATTAAAAAAATAAAATAAATATATTATAAAATAATTCTTGAACCTAAATCTACAAATATTTCTAAATTAAAGAAACTTTTTTAATTAATATTTTGATATAAAAATATTATAATAAAGACGAATATTATTCTATTTTATATTTAAAAAAAATGAATTGAAAGATAAAATATGGTAAACAAATAAAAATATACTAGAGAATTTCTTTTAAAAAATAATAATAACTAATAATATTTTTTTTTTAAAGAAACTTAAATTTAAATTATTTATAAAAAATTAAAAAAAATAAAAATAAACATAGAAATTAAATATTTATTATTAATAAAAAAAAAGTTTAAAAATAATAAAAATAAAAAAAAAAAAATCTTGCCCCTGAGTCTTTAATTATTTCATTATTTCTTAGAAAAGAATTAACCACCAATAAAACTATTAGAGAAAAAAAAAAACCTATTATATCATATTAATAAAAAATTTTATGATATTATATTATTAAAATATTAAGTATAATCATTTATATTATGTGACCTATTGTTTCTTATTAAATATTAAACCAAGAAATGAATAATGAAAGAAAGAAGGTAGCAAATAAAAATACAATTAATAATACTAATAATATCATTTTATTCTTTTCAATTATTCATGATATTAGATTTTATATTAAAAAAAAAAAATGAAGAATTATTAACTTTCTACATCTTTTTTTTTATTATATAAAATTATTAATAAAATTGAGAATTTGGTCTATTAATCTTTATATATATGTTATTAATACTATATTATTTATTGTTTTTTTTTTTATAAACAGAATAAACAATATCATTATTAATGAATTAATACATGTATGTTAATTTTTTTAAATATTAAAATATATAAAAAGATATTATAATAAATAGTTTTATTGGTGGTTAATTCTTTTTTAAAAAATAATGAAATAATTAAAAGACTCAGGGACAAGAGTTTATCTTTATTTGTATTATTTTTTAAATTTTTTTATTAGTAATAAATAATATTCAAACTAGAAATGTATAATGAACGATGGTAGTAAATAAAAACAAAAATAATTTTATTTTTTTTTTTATTCTTTTCAATTTTTCATGAAAAAAAAAAAAGTGTAGAATTATTAATTTTAATAATAAAAATTTAGAATTAAGTTTATTAATATAATAAATAATATTACTTTATGTATTTTTTTTTCCTTGTATGAATGTTTATATTTATATTACTAATTCTATATTATATATATTTTTTATAATCTTAAAAACAAAATAAAAATACCATTATTAATAAATTAATACATGTATGTTAACTTTGTTAAATATTAATACATATATGAAAGTTATTATAATAAAATAAAGAATAACTATAAAATAGTAATAATAATAATAATAATTATAATAATTAGTAAATAATGATTATTTTTTTATATAGTAATACATATAAAGAATGAAATAAAACATAAAAAGGATAATCTGAATTTTAATTTAATTACTAATGAATGAATAATCAAATGAAACATTATTCATAATAATATTAATTCATCATTCTTTTTTTTTTTTTTTTTTTTTTTCCGAAATAAGATTTTAAATGACTTATCATAATCAACCAAGAAATGAATAATGAAAGAAAGAAGGTAGCAAATAAAAATACAACTAATTATATCATTTTATTCTTTTCAAATATTCATAATATTAGATTTTATATTAAAAAAAAAAATGAAGAATTATTAACTTTCTACATCTTTTTTTTTTATTATATAAAATTAATAATAAAATTGAGAATTTGGTTTATTAATGTTTATATATATGTTATTAATACTATATTATTTATTGTTTTTTTTTTATAAACAGAATAAACAATATCATTATTAATGAATTAATTCATGTATGTTAATTTTTTTAGATATCAAAAAAAAAAAAAAATATAAAAAGATATTATATCATAATAAATAGTTTTATTGGTGGTTAATTCTTTTTTAAAAAATAATGAAATAATTAAAAGACTCAGGGACAAGAGTTTATCTTTATTTGTATTATTTTTTAAATTTTTTTATTAGTAATAAATAATATTCAAACTAGAAATGTATAATGAACGATGGTAGTAAATAAAAACAAAAATAATTTTATTTTTTTTTTTATTCTTTTCAATTTTTCATGAAAAAAAAAAAAGTGTAAAATTATTAATTTTAATAATAAAAATTTAGAATTAAGTTTATTAATATAATAAATAATATTACTTTATGTATTTTTTTTTCCTTGTATGAATGTTTATATTTATATTACTAATTCTATATTATATATATTTTTTATAATCTTAAAAACAAAATAAAAATACCATTATTAATAAATTAATACATGTATGTTAACTTTGTTAAATATTAATACATATATGAAAGTTATTATAATAAATTAAAGAATAACTATAAAATAGTAATAATAATAATAATAATTATAATAATTAGTAAATAATGATTATTTTTTTATATAGTAATACATATAAAGAATGAAATAAAACATAAAAAGGATAATCTGAATTTTAATTTAATTACTAATGAATGAATAATCAAATGAAACATTATTCATAATAATATTAATTCATCATTCTTTTTTTTTTTTTTTTTTTTTTCCGAAATAAGATTTTAAATGACTTATCATAAAAATGTTAATATTTTTTTTATTCTCTATGATATTATAATGATAAATAAAAAAAATATGAGATTTTAATGATTAAGATTTTTTTAAAAAAAAAGTTGAACAATAATCATAAAAAAATATTAAAAAATACATGATATTGATATATATTAACATATTAATATTTATTTATTAATAATTAATAATAATTTAAATTAATTCTTTTTAATTATTTACTTTTTTCTTAATAAATTATATAATATATAATAATGTGTTATTATATTTTAATTCATCTTTAAATTAATACTTTTTTATATGTTTATTTTTTAAAAAATAATAAAATGTATTCTCGATTTATAAAAATTTATTATTTTAAATTAATTAAAAACGAAGTTATTTAATTATATTGGTATTTATTTTAAGTAATAATTTATTTTTCCAATTAAATTTAAACTATGAAAAAAAGACAAAAAAAAATAATTCTAAATATTAATATTTTTATAAATTTACAAAAAAAAATTCATATTAATATATAATAAATAGAGTTTCATTACTAATCGATTTAATATTAAAAAAGTGATATTATTATAAAAATAAATATTTAAATATATTATAAAAAATTTAAAAAAGTGAAGAATTATTAACTTTCTACATCTTTTTTTTTTTACTATATATAATTAATAATAAAATTGAGAATTTAGTCTATTAATCTTTATACATATGTTATTAATACTATATTATTTATTGTTTTTTTTTTTATAAACAGAATAAACAATATCATTATTAATGAATTAATACATGTATGTTGATTTTTTTAAATATTAAAATATATAAAAAGATATTATAATAAATAGTTTTATTGGTGGTTAATTCTTTTTTAAAAAATAATGAAATAATTAAAAGACTCAGGGACAAGAGTTTATCTTTATTTGTATTATTTTTTAAATTTTTTTATTAGTAATAAATAATATTCAAACCAAGAAATGTATAATGAACGATGGTAGCAAATAAAAATAAAAACAATTGTATCATTTTATTCTTTTCATTTTTTCATAGAAAAAAAAAAAATGTAGAATTATTTTAATTATAATAATAAAAATTAAAAATTGAGAACTATGTTTATTAATATAATATTTAATATTATTCTTATTTTTTTTTCCTTGTATGAATGTTTATATTTATATCATTAATTCTATATTACATATATGTTATAATCTTAAAGCAAAATAAATAATATCATTATTAAGAAATTAATGCATGTATGTTAACTTTGTTAAATATTAATACATATATGAAAGTTATTATAATAAAATAAAAAATAACTATAAAATAGTAATAATAATAATAATAATTATAATAATTAGTAAATAATGATTATTGTTTTTTTTTTTTTTTTTATTACATATGAGTGAAATAAAACAAAAAAAAAGGAAAATCTGAATTTTAATTTAATTACTAATGAATGAATAATCAAATGAAACATTATTCATAATAATATTAATTCATCATTCTTTTTTTTTTTTTTTTTTCCGAAATATGATTTTAAATGACTTATCATAAAAATATTAATAATATTTTTTTTTATTCTTTATTATATTATAATGATAAATAAAAAAAATTATGAGATTTTAATGATTAAGAATTTTTTAAAAAAAAAAGATGAACAATAATCATACAAAAATATTAAAAAATACATGATATTGATATATATTAACATATTAATATTTATTTATTAATAATTAATAATAATAATTAAATTCTTTTTAATTATTTACTTTTTTCTTAATAAATTATATAATATATAATAATGGGTTATTATATTTTAATTTATCTATAATTTAATACTTTTTTACATTTTTATTTAAAAAAATAATAAAATGTATTCTCGATTTACAATTTATTATTTTAAATTAATTAAAAACGAAGTCATTTAATTATATTGGTATCTATTTTAAGTAATAACTTATTTTTTTAATTAAATTTAAATTATGAAAAAAAGACAAAAAAAATAATTCTAAATATTAATATTTTTATAAATTTACAAAAAAAAATTCATATTAATATATAATAAATAGAGTTTCATTACTAATAGGTTTAATATTAAAAAAATGATATTATTTTAAAAATAAATATTTAAATATATTATAAAAAATTTAAAAAAGTGAAGAATTATTAACTTTCTACATCTTTTTTTTTTTACTATATATAATTAATAATAAAATTGAGAATTTGGTCTATTAATCTTTATATATATGTTATTAATACTATATTATTTATTGTTTTTTTTTATACACAGAATAAACAATATCATTATTAATAAATTAATACATGGATGTTAATTTTTTTTTAATATTAAAAAATATATAAAAGATATTATATTGTAATTAATAGTTTTATTGGTGGTTAATTCTTTTTTAAGAAACAATAAAATAATTAAAGACTCAGGGGCAAGATTTTATCTTTATTTGTATTATTTTTTAAATTTTTATTATTAGTAATAAATAATATTCAAACAAGAAATGTATAATGAACGATGGTAGCAAATAAAAATAAAAACAATTGTATCATTTTATTCTTTTCATTTTTTCATAGAAAAAAAAAATGTAGAATTATTTTAATTATAATAATAAAAATTAAAAATTGAGAACTATGTTTATTAATATAATATTTAATATTATTCTTATTTTTTTTTTCCTTGTATGAATGTTTATATTTATATCATTAATTCTATATTACATATATGTTATAATCTTAAAGCAAAATAAATAATATCATTATTAAGAAATTAATGCATGTATGTTAACTTTGTTAAATATTAATACATATATGAAAGTTATTATAATAAAATAAAAAATAACTATAAAATAGTAATAATAATAATAATAATTATAATAATTAGTAAATAATGATTATTGTTTTTTTTTTTTTTTTATTACATATGAGTGAAATAAAACAAAAAAAAAGGAAAATCTGAATTTTAATTTAATTACTAATGAATGAATAATCAAATGAAACATTATTCATAATAATATTAATTCATCATTCTTTTTTTTTTTTTTTTTCCGAAATATGATTTTAAATGACTTATCATAAAAATATTAATAATATTTTTTTTTTCTTTATTATATTATAATGATAAATAAAAAAAATTATGAGATTTTAATGATTAAGAATTTTTTAAAAAAAGTTGAACAATAATCATAAAAAAATATTAAAAAATACATGATATTGATATATATTAACATATTAATATTTATTTATTAATAATTAACATTAATTAAATTAATTCTTTTTAATTATTTATTTTTTTCTTAATAAATTATATAGTATATAATAATGGGTTATTATTTTTTAATTCATCTATAATTCAATACTTTTTTTATATTTTTATTTTAAAAAATAATAAAACATATTCTCGATTTACAAAAACTTATTATTTCAAATTAATTAAAATGAAGTTATTTAATTATATTGGTATTTATTTTAAGACAATAAAATAATTCTAAATATTAATATTTTTATAAATTTACAAAAAAAAATACATATTAATAAATAATAAATAGAGTTTCATTACTAATCGGTTTAATATTAAAAAAGTGATATTAATTAAAAAAATAAAATAAATATATTATAAAAAAATTCTTGAACCTAAATCTACAAATATTTCTAAATTAAACAAACTTTTTTAATTAATATTTTGATATAAAAATATTATAAATAAGACGAATATTATTCTATTTAATATTTGAAATGAATTGAAAGATAAAATATGGTAACAAATCAAAATATAGTAGAGAATTTCTTTTAAAAAATATTAATAATTAATAATATTTTTTTTTAAAGAAACTTAAATTATAAAAAATTAAAAAAAATAAAAATAAACATAAAAATTAAATATTTATTATTAATAAAAAAAAAAAGTTTAAAAATAATAAAAATAAAAAATAAAAAAAAAAAAAAAATCTTGCCCCTGAGTCTTTAATTATTTCATTATTTCTTAGAAAAGAATTAACCACCAATAAAACTATTAGAGAAAAAAAAAACCTATTATATCATATTAATAAAAAATTTTATAATGATATTATATTATTAAAATATTAAGTATAATCATTTATATTATGTGACCTATTGTTTCTTATTAAATATTAAACCAAGAAATGAATAATGAAAGAAAGATGGTAGCAAATAAAGATACAACTAACTGTATTATATTATTCTTTTCAATTTTTCATGAAATAAAAAAAAAAAAAAAAATGTAGAATTATTTTAATTTTAATAATAAAAATAAAAATTAAAAATTGAGAATTAAGTTTATTAATATAAATTAATATTATTATACATACTTTTTTTTTTGGTATCTTTATTTATATTTATATTTATATTTTTAATACTATATTATTTATTTCTTTTATAAACAAAATATAAACAATATCATTATTAATACATCAATATGGTTAATTCTTTTAAATGTTAATATATATAAAAAAGATATTATAATAAAAAAAATTAATATGAAATAATAATAATAATAAATAATGATATCAATTAATTAGTAAATATTGATTATTTATTTATTAATTTATTTATTTTATAATAATACATTTTGGGAATGAAATAAAACATAAAAAAAGTAAATCTAAATTTTAATTTAATTACTAATGAATAAAACATTATTCGTAATAATATTAATTCAATATTCTTTTTTTTTTTTTTTTTTCCTCCCCCCGAAATATGATTACAATTGACTTATCATAAAAAAAAAAATATGAAAATGAAAATCTAAATTTTAATGACTAATATTTAAAAAAAAAAAAAAAAAAAAAAAAAAAAAAAAAAAAAAAAAAAAAAAGAATAATTATAATAAAAATGAATAATTATAAAAAAAAAAAAAATTAAAAATTATAAAAAAATGTATATATATATATTAAAATTTATAACCATTAACACCCTTTTTTTTTTTTTTAATTCATTTTTTTTCCGAAATAAAATGTCCATTGATTTATAAAAAAAAAGATATATAATCATTTATTAATATTTAAAATAATAATTTAAATTAGTTCTTTTTTAATTATTTAATTATTTACTTTCTTTTTTTTTTTTTTTTTTTTAATAAACTTTATAATACATAATAATGTATATATCAACTATAGTTTTATTCATCACTTTTTTTTTTTTTTTTTTATTATTAATAAATATTATTAATAAATTTAATATAATTATTTAAAAGAAAAAAAAAAAATAATAATTTTTTTTTCTCGATTTAAACCATTTAATATTTTAAATTAATTAAAAGTTAATAAATTTATATTGATACATTTATTATTCATTCATCAGTTGCTTTTTTTTTTTATTATTATTATTATTTTATTTCATAAAAATATTTTGCCGAAAAATTACATGAAAGATTTTAGAAAAAAAAAAAAATTGCCGAAAATTAAATGAAAGATTTTAATTAAATTTAAAAAAAAAAAAAAAAGAAAAGAAAGATTAAAAAAAAAAATTCTAAAATATGAATATTCAAATGAATTCATAGATATTAATATTTAATAAAAAGAGTTTAATTATTAATCAAGTTTAATTATTATTAAAAAAATATTATTATTATAATTAAAATATATATATATAAATATTTATATTATATATTATATATTATAAAAAAATAATAATAATAATAATAATAATAATAAAAAATCTTGAATCTGAGTCTACAAATATTACTATATTTATTAACCAAGGAAAATTTTTTTAATTATATATTTATTTACTATTTTTAAATTTAAAAAATTAAAAAAAAAAAATTTTTTTTTTTTAAACTTATTTTTATATGTAAAACTTAGTAAATTAATAAATTTTGAACTAGACTAAAAAAAAATAATATATATATATATATTATAAATATTATAAATTATATCATGATGACCCATATTATTTAAACTTTTTTATCAAAATTGTACTACCGAATTTAATAAATATCGAACTAGACTAAACTTTTTTTATATATAATTAATATGAAAATAAAAATAATATTGAATAAGAATTTATTAATTAACCAAAAAAATATATATATATAATATATATATTTTATTATTAATTACCTTATTAATTTATTATAAATATTTGATTTTTAATTTCTTAAAGGATTGATAACTCACCCAAACGTACTTTTTTTAATTTTAATTAAGAACAATACTTTAATTTATGAATATATTGTTTTCTTCTTACTATTATATATTTAATTTAATTAATATTTAAATATGAAATGAAATGAAAATAAAAAAAAAATAATAATAATAATAATAATAATTTGATGGTAACAAATAAAAATGATGACAGACCATCTTTTTATTATTTTTTTTTTTTTTTATATAATATTTTTTATATATAAAAAAAATCATATAAATATAAAAAAAAGTTTCCCCTATTTTTACAATTTTTTTTTTTTTTTCATATAAAATATTTTTATTATAATTATTAGAAAAATAAAAATAAAAATAAAAATAAAATTTAATGTATAAAGTTACACAATTTTAAAAAAAAATAAAAATAAAAAAAAAAACATACCAAAATTTTGAATAAATTTTTGATCAAATATAATTATTCAATAAAAATTTCAAAACACTTTAATTATATATATGTAAATTTAAAGAGAAAAAAAAAAATTTTTTTTATAAAGATAATATTTAAATAAAAATAATAATACAATATAACATTATAACAAAAATACTTTTACTAAAAAAAAATTAAAATAAAAAAACACAGAAAGAAAGAAAGAAAAATAATAAAATAAGTCTCTATAAGCAATAAAAATAAAATAAAATAAAATAAAATAATATTAATATTAATAATTAATATTAATAATGGAAGACGCTTCATTATTTAATATTTATATTGAAAAGCAACGAAAATTTATTTCGTTGGTGAAAGAAGTTCAAAATTCCTTTAATTCAAAAGAATATCAAAAACAGGGATGTTCATTCAAAGAATTTACAAGAAAAAAATGGAATATTTCACAGTAAATATCCGTTTTTATTATATATATATATATCATAATTATAATTAATATTAAATATAATATACATCTATAATAAATGTTATTATAATTATTTTACAATTATTAACATTATTTTCATTATATTAATAAATTTTTTAAATTTATAAATCATATTATTTAAAAATAATTCTCTTTTTCTTTTCTTTTTACTTTTAACCTATAGAGCTCGTATGTATTATAACAAATAAATAATTATAAAATTATAATAAAAAATAAGAAATTATATATATATATAATATTTAAACTTAAATAAAAATATTAATGTCTATTTTTTTTTTATTATTATTATTATTATTTTAATATTAATCTATATATAAAAAAAAAATTTTAACTTTCAAAATTAACAGAAGCCTACCGTTATATAATGTGTGCCAAAGTAATAGATCAGTTAGATGAATTTGAAATAAAGCCATCCTATGAATCATTATGTAAATCCTTAAACAATGTTGCCACCACTCCAATACAAATGAAACTGTTATGGTCAAAAATTCTTCAAAAAACAAATAATAGACCCGATTGCATTAATAGTACCCATGTCAATCAGTATTGGAAAGAACTTTGTATGGATAAAAAATATTCTAAGATTTGTCACTATAAAGATGAAAATGATATTATGGCCAAAATTGAAAAATCATTAAATAAATTTTCTAATGAAAAGAAGCATAAACAAATTCATCAATCAAAAACGTCAGATAATCAAATAAGGGAACAAAACAAGAAAAAGCAAAATAATAATATTAATAATAATAATATTATTAATAATAATAATAGTAATAGTAATAGTAATAGTAATCCTATAAATACAACTATAATTCAAAGTATAGGTGAAAATACAAAGACAGAAATGAATTTAAAAACGAACATGATGGAAAAAGTAAAAGTAAAAACAAATACTCTAGTCATTCCATCCCCAGTTCAATCTGAATCATCATCTACTATTTCCATTAATTATATAAAAGCTTCGCCCACTATCGCCGCCACCACCACCACCACCAATACCACCATTAACACCCCTAAAAAACCTATTATCTATTCCAATGATAGCAGTAGTTCTAATTCCTTATATTCTCCATTACCAATACCATTAGCAACACTCGATAGCAGTTGTTGTTGTACCACTTCCTCAACCACAAATGAATTAATCATAACCTCCATACCATCACAAAATGATCCTTCGCTTATCCTATCCAATAATAAAAATACACTTTCCCCCATCTCCCTATCCTCCTTAAATTCATCGCTCACCACCACCACAACTGTACCCAGTAATGAAATTTCGCTTTCCCCCATATCCTTATCCTTATCCTTACCCTCCTCCTTACCCTTACCCTTATCCTCCATCAATTCACCCATAACTGCTATACCCAGTAATGAAACATCATCCCTTACCTCCCTTACGTCACTTTCAAGATCCAGTAATTCTTCTTCTTCCACTTCACTATCACCCTTAGTGAATTCAATTCAAAATCTTCCCACCAACTCCTCCACCACCACCAACACCAACACCACCACCTCTTCCTCCTCCTCCTCCCTTCCTCAATATATTTCATGTCATCATCATGCTGTTTCTTCTTCAACATCACCTCAAGCCATCTACTATCTACCCATTCAAAGTGAATTTGTTTATTCTTATCCACAGCCATCGTCACTGACCCAATTATCCTATCTTCCAGATACGTCCTCCTCCTCTCAAATACAAACCATACCTCAACCTCAATCGATACCTCAGGCTCAATCCATACCTCAACCTCAATCCATACCTCAGGCCCAGGCACAATCACAACTACAACCACAACCACAACTCCCTTTACTTCAATCCTCCTCCCAGCCATCACCACTACAACAACAGCAACCATTAAATGCTCAATCACAAAATCAACAACCGCAGCAGCAGCAGCAGTCGCAACAACAACAACAACAGTTAAATTCCCAACCACCACTACAAAACCAACAACCTCCTCACTATTATTATTATTAAAAAAAAATAATAATAATAATAATAATAAAATAAAATAAAAATAAAAATAAAAATAAAATAATAAAAAAATAAAAATAAAATAAAATAAATACAAAAATAAAAGAATAAATACAAAAATAAATAAATAAAAGAATAAATACAAAAATAAATAAATAAAAAAAAAAATACCAATAATATTAGAATGACTCATAAAATTAAAACTATACACACCCTTTAAATTATAGTAATTCAAGAAGAACAAAAAAAAAAAAAAAAAAAAAAAAAAAAAAAAAAAAAAAAAAAAAAAAAACTATTTAGGTTTTTTTTTTTTTTTCAATTCTATATTTATTGAATTATTTATTCATTCATGTAATATATTATTTTGTTATTTTTTATTTTTTAATTTTTTTTTTTTTTTTTTTTATTTAATTTTCATTTTTATTAATTAACAATGTTAATTAAATAATTAATTATAAAAAAAAAAGGTTTTGGTTTATTTTAATATCTTAATATAAAAATTTTATATAAAGATATTATAAAACTCTCTTTTTTTTAACATTTTTGAATTAAAAAAAAAAAAAAAAAAAAAAAAAAAAAAAAAAAAGGATAATATATTAAACATTTTTGAATAACAAAAATAATAGTAATATATTAAACATTTGAAATAAAAAATAATAATAATACATAAAATAAACATTTTGAATAAAAAAAAATAATAATAATAATAATAATACATAAAATAAACATTTTGAATAAAAAAAATAATAATAATAATACATTAAAAATTGTAAATAAAAATGACTTAAAAAAGTATTAATATTACATTAAATATTTCAAATTAAAAAAAAAAATAAAATAAAATAAAATAATAATAAAACATAATAATAATATATTAACCATTTTTTTCATCCTGTTTTTTCATTTTTGAATAATAAAAAATAGTTAATATATTTTGGTTTATTTAATATTTTAATATAGAATAATTGTATGACTTTTTTAGCATTTTTAGATAAAAAAAGTAATAATTATAATTATAATTCATTAAATAAACATTTTGGATATAATAATACTAATAATAATAATAATAATAATAACACATTATAAACATCTTTTTAAATTAATATATTATATTTATTAGAAGCATTCTAAATTTTAAAAATATTATAATTTATTAATAACAATTTTAATAATTTCTAAATTTAACTACCAACCAAATAGATAAAAAAAAAAAAATTCCTTAAAAAATTAATCATAATTTATTTTTAGTTACTTTAGTAATTTTAATAATAAATTAAAATATATATATATTAAAGAATCAAAGGCTACACGTATTTTGTAATTAAAAAATATTAATAGTAAATGTAGAAATGATTAAATAATATAAAATAATTGCAATAATAATAATAATAATATTATTATTATTATTATTATTATTATTATTATTATTTTATTATTATGGTTTATTCATATTAATATATAATTTAAATAAAGAATTTATAACTTTGGCATTATTTTTGAATAAAAGTATCATGATGATAGTATTTTAAGATATATATAAATATTAAATATAAAGAAATAATCATAATAATAATAATAATAATGAACATTTAAAAAAAATAAAAAATAAAATAAAAAATAAAAAATAAAATAAAAATAATATACTAAATAAATATTTTAAATAGTAAAAAAATAAAATAAAATAAAATAAAGTAAAAAAAATAATATAATATAAATAGTATATTAAATAATGGACATTTTTGAATATAGTAATAAAAAATTTTATATAAAGAATTATAAATCATTTAAAATTTTTTGAATAAAAATAATGGTAGTAGTATTTTAAGCGTTTTTTAATATATATATATATATAATAAAAATTAAAAATAATAATGCACTAAATAAATATTTTAAATAAAATACAATAAAATAAAATAAAATAAAATAAAAATGATATATTAAACACTTTAAATAAAAAAAATAATTAAAAAATAGCATATATAATAATATATTAAATAATGAACATTTTTGACAAATAAAAAAAAATGATAAAAAAAATAATAATTAGGCATCTTGAATAGAAAAATAATTATAATAAACAATTGTAATAGTAATACATTAAACATTTTGAATAGAAAAAAAAAAAAGATAATAAACATTAAATATTTTGGATAAAGAAAAAAATAATATTAAATACACCTTTTTAAATAATATTATTTTTATTAATAGTATTTTTTATTTTTTATTATAAAATTTTAAATATTTTCTAAATGTCATCCGTACCAACCAATTCTCAATATAAGAGAAAAAATTATATTATTATGATTTTATTAATTAGAAAAGAAAAAAAAAATTAAATTAGAAAAGAAAAAAATAAAAATATAATAAATTGTAGAATCAGGAACTACACATTTTTTTTTTTATTTAATAGTTAAATATAGAAATAATTTAATAATATAAAATAATAATAATATAATAATAATAAATAAAAATAATAATAATAAATAAAAATAATAATAATAAATAAAAATAATAATAATAAATAAAAATAATAATAATAAATAAAAATAATAATAATAAATAAAAATAATAATAATAAATAAAAATAATAATAATAAATAAAAATAATAATAAAAAATAAAATTTTTATAACTATAATCAATAATAATTATAATCAATAGTAATAATAATTATATAATTAATAAATTATTATTATATAAATTATTTTACACCTAATTTATATATATAATATATATATTGCATATATAAATTTTTTTATACTATTTAATATATAAATCTTTAATTTATATGTCCTTAATTTATATGTAATTTAGGCCTAATCCTTTTATATAGAATATAACCCTTTTCACTTTAAAAATTAAGAAAATTAATTTTTTATTCCATATCTTTCTAAATAGTATTATAAAATAAAAATATATTAAAAACAAATAAATAAAAGTTTTTAAGAAAAATTAAAATAGAGTAGAATGAATAAAAGCTTTAAAAAAATAAAAAATTAGTGTAGAAATAATTAAAGCTTTCATAAAATAAAAAATACATACAATAAATAATAAAATAAAATATAAATAAATTACATAATAATAAAAAAAGTAATTATTTTATTAAATAATGTATTTAATATCTCAATTTGTTAATAGTCATTAATATTAATTTTTATAGAAAGAGAATTATATATAATAATTCAATATGAGTTTATTTTAATGTAAATGTTTTCATTTTTTTTTTTATTTTTATTATGGAACTTTACTTTACTCTCTTTAATATAAATATATATTTTGTATGGAAGTATTGTCATTATTAGTTAAAGGTTTTTTTTTTTTTTTTTTTTTTTAAAAAAAAAAGTATAACTATAATTTAATCGTAATGTATTAATTCAAAATTTAAAATTTAATATTAAAAAAAAAAAAAAAAAAAGCATGATTATAATTAATTTAATATATTTAAATTCTATTAATTTTAAAAATATTTAATGTCATATTAAAAAAGCTTGATTATAATAATAAATTGAAATTATATGATTAAAAATATATATATATATATATATAAATATGAAAATAATAAAAAATAGTAGAAATTATTGAAATTATAATTTAAAAATTTATTAACAGTTCTATTAGCTGCTATTTTAGAGAAAAGACAAATTTTATGTTCCTGTTAAACAAATTTATTGATAGTATATAGGAATCATCCATTTATGATTCAATGAAAATAAAAATTTTTATCAAATAAAAATGTTAGTGATTATGGAATTATGAGTATACTGTATCAATATATAATTTTTTTTTCTATTTTTTTAAATATTCTATATATTATATTAATTTATGTATTTATGTAACTTTTTTTTTTTTTTTTTTTTTTTTTTTTTTTTTATAAATACTTTATGTATTATATTAATTTATACAACTTTATTTTTTGCTATTTCATATATGTAATTTATGTAACTTTGTTTTCATTATATATATATATATATTTATAAAACATTTTTTTTTTAAACTTTTTTAATTATTATCAATAATTTAATGTTTTTAAGTAGAATTAAATATTTATTATTATTATTATTATTATTATTTATATATATTTTTTTTATTCTTTTTGATTTACTTTTTAAGTATGAAAAGAATTAGAAAAATTATTATAATAATAATTTTTTTTTTTTTTTTGTTCTTGTCTCTTTCTTTGTCTCTTTCACGCACTCTTTTTTTTTTTTTTTTAATTAAAAAAAAAAAAGTAGGAAGGAAAAAAAATTTTTTTAAAATTTAAATTAAGGTATAAATTAAAACTTTAAATTTTTTTTTTTCCAATTTATAATTATATATCATTTTTATTTAATTAAATTAGTCTATTTCTATATTTCTATTTCTATATAGATATAAGTTAAAAAACTGTAGATAAGAGTCATTTATGTCATTAAAACCAAAAAAAAAACAAAAAAAAAAAAAAATAAAATAAAAATATATATAAAAAGAAAAAAAAAATAAATTTTAATATGAATCATTATTATGATTAACAGATATGGTGAAAAGTTCAAAAAAATTTTTTTTTCTTTTTTAATTTTAATTTTAATTTTAATTTTAATTTTATAATTTTTATTTTGATGATTATGGTTAGTAACTCTCTTCCTTACAAATTTTGAAGAGAAAGAAGAGAATTTTTTTTTTCGTCAAAAAGTAGTTATATTTTTTATTTAGTTGGTTAAATATTAATATAATTTAATAAACTTTTTTTTTATTCCATTTATAAATCTTATACATATCTTATATATTTATATTTATACTGTTAATTTTTAGTTTAAGATATTTATGTATGATATTTTAGTTTAAAAAAAATTATTATTTTATTTCAAATCTTTTATTAGTAATATCTTTAATATATATATATTATAGCTGTTAGATAATTAGGAATGCTATTTTTTTTTTCTTGTTTTGTGT
>JACVTC010000015.1:797500-825000 GCA_016946835.1 Neocallimastix lanati (nom. inval.) | reverse complement strand
TTAAACATAATTATATATTAAAGGAGAGTGAGAGAGAAAAAAATAAATAAAAATAAAGTAATAATTTGTATATATTTTATTTTTTTAAAGTATTTTTTTTTTTTTTGTTTAATTTTTAATATTTTTATTTATTTTTTTATATTAATAAAAATTAGAGAATAATAATTATTGTTTATTATTATACTCTACTTCAAATATGTATGTATATATGCATTAACATATTTATGGAATATATATATATTTAAAATTTATTCATTTTAATTTGTTTATTAAAAAAGAAAATAGTATAACAAAGAGATATATTAATTAAAAAAAAAAAAAAAAAAAAAAGAAAATAAAAAAGAAAATAAAAAGACAAGAATGTATTGTATCTTTTTTTTTTTTTTAAAAAAAAAAAAAAAAACGTGTTTAATTATGAACGGGAATCATCGTTATAAAAAAAAAAATTAAAAATAAAAAGACAAGGCAAGGTGATAATCTATTTAATTTAAAAATAAATAAAAAAAATAAATAAATAAATAAAAAATAACAAAAACAAAATAATAAAAAACAATATAAAAAGTCTTTAATCTTGCTGAGTATAGATAATCATGTATGGATGATCCATTTCTTTTAATTTTTTTTTAAAAATTATTTATTTATTTTATTATTAATAATTAATATTAAATTATTTAATTATTTAATTAATAATTTATTTATTATTAACCAATTAATTATTAGTCATTACAAAATTTATTATTATTATTATTTTTTTAATTACTTATGAAATCCATTAATAAAAAATTATTTTAAAAAATATTAATAAAAATTAATAATAAAAAAAAAAAGTATTTTAAAAAGGATATTATTATTATTATTATTATATTTTATTGAACTTTTCATTTTATTTTAAAATAATAAAGTTTAAAAAAAAAACTTTTTTTTTCTATTGTTGTGCATACCTTAAACTTTACCAATTTTTTTTTATCATTCCATAATATATGTACATAAATAAATACGATATATGCTTTTATTTTTATTTTTATATTTTTATTTTTATACTTTTTAAAAAATACATTATATATACATATATATAAATTAAAACAAATTACAATAGGCTATGTATGCAATTATTATTACATTAGGTTATGCTATAAGAAGATGAATGACTTTTCTCTTCCTACCTTTTCACCTTCAATTCCTTCAAAGTTTTCATTTTATTATTATTAATATTTTTTTCTATTTTTATCCTTACTGAAGGTTATATAAACTTTAATAATATTTTTTATATAATTTATCACCGAATATTATTCTATTTTAATTTTATGACTATAGAATTATATATATATATATATATATGTTTTTTATTTTTATAATTAATGAATGAATAAATAAGTGAATAAATCATCATTTATCATTTATCATTATTATTTATGGAGTTTATAGTATATATAAAATCTAATTAAATTATATAATAGATAAATATATCTATAAAATATAATACAAATATAAAACATTTTCTCTTTCTTCCTTTCTTCCTTTCTTCCTTTTTTTCTTTTTAAAAGCTTTGTTTTATTAAACGAAAGCTTATTATATATGTCAAATCATTATTATAAAAGTATTTATTTATTAAATAATAAATATGTAAATATTTAAAATATTATTACTTAACTATTATTTAATATTTAATATTTATTATTATTTAATATTTATTATTTAATATTTATTATTTAATTATTTATTATTCAATTATTCAATTATTTATTATTTATTATTCAATTATTTATTATTTATTATTCAATTATTTATTATTTAATTATTTATTATTTATTAATAAATACTCTTTTTTATTATTTATTATTTATTATTTATTATTTATTATTTATTAATAAATACTCTTTTTTATTATTTATTATTTATTTATTAATAAATACTCTTTATTATTCAATTATTTATTATTTATTAATAAATACTCTTTATTATTCAATTATTTATTATTTATTAATAAATACTCTTTTTATTATTTATTATTTATTTTATTATTTATTATTTATTATTTATTATTAATAAATACTCTTTTTATTATTATTTATTATTTATTATTTATTATTTATTAATAAATGCTCGTTTTTATTCTTTTTATTATTTATTATTTATTATTTATTATTTATTATTTATTAATAAATACTCTTTATTTTTTAATATTTAATTATTTAATATTTAATTATTTAATTATTCAATTATTTAATTATTTATTATTTAATTATTTAATTATTCAATTATTTCATCTATAGAGAAATTCATCTAAGCATTTGTTTAAAATAAAATAAAATAATTTTTTTTTTGTTCTATTAATTCAAATCATTTAAAATAAAATAAATTTAAAAAAAAAATTGATAAGAATTAAAATTAATCATTTCCTTAACAGATAAATAAATAAATAAATAGATAAATAAATAAATAAATAAATAAATAAATAAATAAATAAATAAATAAATAAATAAATAAATAAATAGATAAATAGATAAATAAATAAATAAATAAATAAATAAATAAATAAATAGAAAGTTAATTTTATTTCCTAATTTTGACTAAATTTACTAACACATGTAAAGAAAAAAAAAATTTTAGGTCATGCCATTCTTTTTTTGATTTTTTTTTTTTTTTAATAAAACAGGGTAGAATAAAATAGAAAAAATAAAAAAAAATAAAATAGAAAAAAAAAAAAATAAAAAAAAAATAAAAAGATAAAGATTAATTCAATTTCTAACCCTTATTCTTATTAAATTATGATTTTTTCATAGTTTAAATTGCTTATCTTTATTTTTACTATTTAAATACTTTTAATTAGAAGATTTTCCTTTTCATCAATAAAATGTATGTATATATTAAACAATATACTTTGAATATATATTTCTATTGATTTAAATAATTAATTTTTTTCATTAACCATAATAGAAAAACTATTCTAGATAATATATTAACTATATATTACTCTATATTCTAATTAATTTATGAATTTGTTGTAATTATTAATTTTATTTTCCTTTTTTTTTTTTTTTACATTTTTATCTAACTAAATGAAAAACTATATACAATCAATTACAATATATTATACACATATATTAATAAAATATACTGTATATTTTTATAAAATTGGTGGCATTAAACTTCAAAAGATTAAAATAGGCTTATTTTTTTTATTATGTTTAAATTAAATTTTATGTATTTAATAATAAATAAAATAAAAAATTTTTTTGTAAATAATCATAATTGAATATAAATTAAAATTATATACATTAATATATTATAACATATTATTAATATATATTATTATTTAATTAATATTTATATTAAAATATTATGATAAAATAATAATATATACAGATTTTATATTAAATAATACAATTAATATAAATAATAAAAAAGAATATTTATTAATAAATAATAAATAATAAATAATAAATAATAAATAATAAAAAAAAAGAGTATTTATTAATAAATAATAAAAAAAAAGAGTATTTATTAATAAATAATAAAAAAAAAGAGTATTTATTAATAAATAATAATAAAAAGAGTATTTATTAATAAATAATAAATAATAAAAAGAGTATTTATTATTAATAAATAATAAAAAGAGTATTTATTAATAAATAGTTGAATAATAAATAATTAAATAGTTGAATAATCAATTATTCAATTATCATCCATAATAAATAGGATAATATCTTTATTGTAAATAAGAAAAAAAAAAAAAAAGGATGATTCTTAAATTATTAAAAATAAACAATAATAAATAATAAATAAATAATTGAATAATAAATAATAATAAATAAAAATAAATAATTGAATAATAAATAATAATAAAAAGAGTATTTATTAATAAAAAATAAAATAAATAATAAATAAATAAATAATTGAATAAATAGATAATTTTTTTTTTTTTTTTAAAGACTTAATTTAATTTTAATAGATTTAAAGTTTTTTAGTTTTGATGATTTTTGAATAGAATAAACATTATTCTATTCTTTGCGGTCGATGGCGAGTAGTCCGTTTTTATTAGTATTATTAGGATTAGATGGAGGATAAATAAATAGTTGAATAATAATAGCAATAATAAATAATAATTGAATAATAAATAATTGAATAATAAATAATAATAAAAAGATTATTTATTAATAAATAATAAATAATAAATAATAAACAAATATTAAATCGAAAGAAAGAAATGAAACAATTTTAAATAATAAATAATAAATAATAAATAATAAATAATAAATAATAAATAATAAATAATAAATAAAATATATATATAAAAAGAAATATAAACATTGTAAATTATAATAAATTATAAATGTCATAATTTATTATTAATTATTATTATTAATTATTGATGTCAGTATGCTATTATCATAATAATGGAGAAAGGAATTCTTTTTTATTATTATTAATATTATTTAATACAAATTTTAAATATTTATAGTACTAATAGTAAATGCTCTTTAAATTTATTTATGATTTTTTATCTTTACTTTTTTAAAAGTATCGTGAGTTTTTATTGTCACTTTTCACTTAAACTTAGTTAAAAACAATAAATACATTTATTCATTATTTTATTATTTTAATTATTATTATTATAGACTAAAAAAAAAAAGTTTTTTTTTTATTTTTTTTTTTTTTTTTTTATTTTTTTGTTTATAATAGAAATAATTAAAATATATGAGATGGGTGTCTTATAAAGTTAAAGTTACATAGAGCTTAAATGTAACGATAAAAACATTTCAATTTATGATTAATAATTCTTTTCTTCATTATATTCATTCTTACTGACCATGAAAATAAATAGTATCATTAATCATTAGGAATGGAATTTAAAACTATTTTTTAGATAATGTTTAAGAAAAAAATAATCTAGCTATCTTTTATTTTACTATATTCTAGGAAATTTGAGAATTATCAATTTTACAATAAAATATTGATGATACATATAGTAATTATTTGATATATTCTATACTCTTTTTATTTTATTTTTAATTTTATTTTTTTGGGATAGTAATTGATTAATAAATAATAATAAATAATAAATAATTAAATAATTAAATAATTAAATAATTAAATAAGAGTATTCATTAATAAATAATAATTAAATAAGAGTATTTATTAATAAATAATTAAATAATTAAATAAGAGTATTTATTAATAAATAATTAAATAATTAAATAAGAGTATTTATTAATAAATAATTAAATAATTAAATAAGAGTATTTATTAATAAATAATAAATAATAGAAGTATTTATTAATAAATAATTAAATAGTTGAATTATGGAATAATTGAATAATAACCATTGAATAATTATTGAGTAATATTTGCTTAATCATCAGAATGGCTCAACAAATAATAAAGTGTATATCTAGTTGATTTAATGTTAATTATTCCTTTAAATTTTATAACTGTCCCTCCTTTTATTTATTTATTTATTAATTGATTATTTAATTATTAATTAATTATTTATTTAATTATTAATTAATTATTTATTTACTTCTTTCTATTTCTATTTCTATAGTATTTAATTTAAACTCTTCCCATTTTAATCATTTTATTTTATTATTATTTATTGGTTGTCAATCCTTCCATATATAATATGTAAATGGTGTTTATCTTTTGCATTATGTAATACATACATTTACATTTTTATTATTATTTCTTTATTTAATTTACTTACATTTATTTACTAATGATTAATAATTTATTACTAATGATGATTTATTTATTTATTTATTAATAGTTGTATACATCACTTTTATTTTATATTAAATAGAAATGAATAAATGATAAATAAATAAATAAATAAGTGATAAATATATATTAATAAAAAAAAAAATGAAAATGAAGAGTAACCCCCTAAAAAGGATTTAATAATTTTTAATTCATGGATTTATTAATATATAATTTAATATATTATAAAATAAACTTTATATATTATAATTTACATCTTTATATATATTCTGTATATATTAATAAGTAACTATAGATATAAAAAAAGAATATAAAAAAGTTTTTATTTTTTTTTTAAATTTATTTTTATATAAATATAAAAAATTTTTTATTTATTAATATTAAAATTAAAAAAAAAAATTAAAAAAAGGATTGTCATATTCAATTGATAATATATTTTGTAATAATGTATAATATATATTCATTATATTAAATATTACAATATAATATATATTTAATATATAAAACAATATATTATATATAAATTATCATATTTAGTACATTGTCAAATAGTTAAAAAAATTTTTTTTAGGCAATCCGCACCTTTTTTTTTATGTTTTTTATGTTTTTTATTTTTTATATATTTTATTATTTATTAAAGTTTTTACTTTTATTGCCTTTAAATAAAAAGAATGTAACCTAATCCTTTTAGAGTGAAATTCCTGTTTAAAGAAGTGTTTAAGGATGTGCCATCCATAAATGTAATATAAGAAATTTAGACTTTTGCCATCTATTAATAAGCATAGATGGTGAACATTGAAGGAATATAGAGCATTGCTAATTATTAATGTATATATATATATATTTTTTTTTTTTAACATCTGATGTGTATACATTAATTTTAATCAACCTTTCAACAATTAATGTTCATTCAATACTTAATAATCGATAATAAATCATCAATAGTCAATTATCCTATCACTTCTATTATTTAATATTCTATTTTTTTTTTTTTTTTTTTTTTAATTTTAAAGCATAATTGAATAAAGATGTACCAATGAGTCTCAATAGTAGTAATAGCCATAGTAGTAGTAGAAGTATTCAATAAAATAATTAGAAAGATAAAAAAAAAAAAAAAAAAAGACTATGAATTTAAATTAGTTGTACAAAAAAAAATAAAAAAAAGAAATATTTAATACATTTTAATATATGGTTGAGTAATATTAGAGTAGTAATCAAATTAAATACATTTGTCAATGACACTTCTTATTATTATTCTAAACAAACTCTTTAAATATTGATTTTTTATATTATTAATGTATTGAATAAATAGAGCATAGATAAATTATTATTTATATTATTATTATTATAATTATTATAATTATTATTCATTATTATTCATTATTATTATTATTATTATTATAGTCATTATGATGATGATGATGATGAAATACATGATATACGATGATGTATGACATAAATTTATGTCATACTAGATTACAATACAATAATAAACTAAAACGATGTAAACCTATCTAAAATAGTAATAAAAATAAGTTATAAGACATTTCTTTAACTGTATAGACATGTCCATCTTTAAATAAGATAGTAGTAGTTCATATAAAATAATTAAAAATATGTCTTTTAACTAGATTATCCATGCAACATCTTATAATATTTATTTTAAACATATAAACATATATACAACACCTCTATATAAAATAAAAATATATAGAGAAATAACGCATAGATTTAAATATAAATAAAGATAGAGATAACTTGATATAACTATAAAAAATAGAATGGAATATATTGTATGAACTTAAAAAATATAACTATAAATTAATTTAAATAAATTAAATTAAATTTTTTTTTTTTTGCTTAACATTCTTTAGATTCATTATACAGAATTTGAAGGATTGAAGGATTTCCTATTTACTATGGATTCAATAGAATTCAATACAATAACAATATATTCTATATATATATATTAGAGTCAACTTATTCTATTTATTCTCCATATTATCTATTTATTGTATAAATAAAAGATATACGGAATAAATATTTAATTCTATTTAATTTCTATATTGATTGAAAAACTTGAAAAGTAAAACATTTTTTTTATATATATATATTGCAAAAGTGAAGAAATACTATAAAATAAAGTTTATATATTGGATGAACTTATTTCTTAAATAAGAATTTAAATAAATAAACATTTTATTATTTAATATTAAATATACATTAAAATAAAAAAGAAAAGAAAATCATATAATATGTAAACAAAAAAAAATTATTAAAATTGCTAATTTAAATATTTATATGTTGATATACGAAAGTATATAATGCAATAAACTGCAGAAATAAACTGATTAATATATTACTTCGAATTTGATATAGGGTACATTATTAATATTATATAAAATATGTAATTTTAAATATTTAATATATAATATTAAATATATATAATAATAAATATATATAACATTAAATATATATAATAAGTATATATAACATTAAATATATATAATAGTACATTTATTTATTACTTAATTATTAAATTAGTATTCAATTATTTATTATTTATTATTATTATTTATAATTTATTATTTAGTAATGTAATATATATAATATATTTATTTTATTTTTTACATGAATTTTTTTTTTTTAAAAAAAAGTAAATATTAGTAATTAGATAAATACAATATATTATTGATAATTTATTCAATATATTATTATTATATATAAATAATAAAAAATTATATACACTGATTTATTACTAATTGTTTTTACAATATAAAGAGTATATTAATAGTATAGAAAATCCGTCATTGCACTAAAATAACAAAAAATGAGGCATTCACCACAGGACTAATTACTAAATTACTAAAAGGAAACATATTAATAAATAGGTTAGAATCCTTCCTTAACTCCATAATAAAAAAGAAATGCATTAAGCTTGAAAAGGAATGTCAAATGATTTTTGACCTTTTGTATTATATCATATCATATTAAAATGCATTTCATTATATTATATTTGATATCAATTATTACTATACCATATCATTAGTTAGGAATATCGGTAGTATAGCGTTGAGTATCTCTTTGTATTTATTTTTATATTTTGTTAGTAGTTTATTTATTTATTTTATTCATTTATTTAATCTTATCTTATATTGATTATATATAAAATTCTAATTGACTAATTTATGAGCCACAAACTTTAATAAATAGAAATCTACCGTTTTTAATTTAAATCTAAAAATTGCAATTATATTAAATTAATATATTATTATTATATAGAGTTATTAAATAAAAATTAAAATTAATCGATAATCAATTAAACATAATTTAATAGATAATAGATTATATAAAAGGTATTGTTTATATGTTAAATAAAATATATTCATTTTATATTACAGTAATTGATACTATAGTATTAAATAATATAATAATAGTATTTAAATAGAATAAATTTAATTAAAAAATTTTTATTCATTTATTAATATAAATAAAATATAAAAAAAAAGAGTAAAATTTATTTATTTATTTATTTATTTTTCTTTATATTAAATTATTTCTTGGATACTTTAATTTTTTTTTTTTTTTGTAGTAAATTCCTTTCTTTTATTATTATTATTTTTTTTTTGTTAAAGCCCTTTTTTTTATATAAATTTATAAATTATTAATAAATTTTTTTAAAAAAAAAAATTAAAAAAAAATTAAATAATTTTTATTTATTCATTTATTTTATATTTACAGTTAATCATTTTTAATATTAAAAAATATAAAAATTAATTAATTTATTAAGTAATAAACTTTTTTTTTTGTTGATGCATAGTCATTGGCTGATGTCATTGAAATGTACAAAAAGTTAATTTTTTTTTTTTTTTTTATTTAGTTTATGAAATAAAGAATTGATATTCTACAATTTTATTAATTATTGTTATATATATTTACAATTTCAATTTATTTAAATTTAAATTTATATCTTATAATAGTTTATTTTTAATGTACATTTATTGTCCAATAAGATTTTAAATTCATTTCTGATTACTATTACAATAAAGTAAATCCAATGAAATGTTGTACAAATATATATATTTTTTTTTTAAATAAAAGCCTTTTTTTCCTCAAAGTTCAAAAAAATTTTTTTCTTTTTTTTTTTCTTTTTAATACCTATCTTTTCTTAATTATTTAATTATTAATTTTTTTTTTTTTTTTTTTTTACATCTTCTTTACTTATTTAATTAAAAAAGAAAAGCTTTTTTAAAAGTTTCTTTTTTTATTTATTTATTTATTTAAAATTATATATTTATATATATTTTTTTTTAATATCAGTTATAAAAACCAAAAAAAAAAAATATATATATATAAATATATAGTTAATTATTTATTTAAAAAAATAAAAAGAAAAAGAAAATATTTAAAAAGTTGTTATATTTACAATAAAGTTAAATTCAGTTTATATATAAAATGAAGTAACAAAGGGTATTAAACTTAAAAAAAAAGTAATTATTATTTTATTTTTTTTATTTTTGTAGAAAACAAAAGATAATTGATATACATCAATAATTATTTATGAATAAATTTAAAAATTATGAATAAAATTTAATTTGAATTTCAATCGAACAGATAAATAATAGTAATTTACTACGTATGAATAAATTAATAGAAAAAAAGTTTATAAATAAATAAATATTTTATTTTAAAATCAATATATTTACAATTTATAATTATTTTAAAGAATTAATAAGGTAAATAAGAAGTAAATAGTACAATTTATTTTTTTTAAAAAGTCATCCAAATTTAAAAGTATATACTTTAGATATAACAATAAAGTTTTAAAGCACAAATAAATAAATAAATAATGTTTTAAATATTAGAGAAAGGATATTTGAGAAAAAAATAGAAGTTTTAAATATTTATTGTTTATAAAAATGAATTGTGAGAATAGATAATTAGTCAGTTTATATTAAAAATAATAATTATAATAGATAAATATATTTATTTTTTAAAACATTTTTTTATTTTTTAAAAATTCCGAAAATTATATATATTAAAACTAAATTTAAATATTATATTAAGATATATTAACTAATTATTTTTTTATTGCCGTTTTATTTTTTTAAATAATATATTCTAGATAGAAGACATAAATATAAAATAAAAATAAAGGAAAATAAACAAAATAAATATTCAGTATTAATAGATTTATCAACATATTTATTCAAATAATTTTTTTATACAAACAGAAATATAAATATTAAGTACATTATATAATTGGTTGTGTTTTATATCTATTATTATCGTTAATTATAAAGAAAATATAGTTAAAAAATATATACCAAGAATTTTTTTTTACATTTGCATAATTATAACAAACATTATTTATTAAAACTTATTTAACTTTTGCGCTTATGTATTCTTTAAATCTCTTAAGTTGCCTAATTCTTTTAGTTTTAGGTTCAATCTATGTTCTTACTAAACCATTAAGTATTGGTAATACAGTTCCAACGGATGGTAATACAGATCCAACGGATGCTAATACTTTAGCTTTTCCAGACAAAATCTTTTTAGATGATATTGCTTTAGCTCTCGTTCAAAACTTTGACGAAGAAAGCAGTAGTGATGATGAAGGTCTTATTTTTGATGAAGGTGTAGTTCCAGCTGATAACACTGGTAATCATGGAAACACTGCCGCTAATGCTGGTGCAGCCGGAGCTGCTGGAGCTGCTGCTGGTAAGACTGGATCAAATGGTAGTATTATTGGTTCTAATTCTGGTAAGACTAATGGTAATGACAATGTTTCTGGAACTCCAAAACCAGGTGTTGTCACTGCTCCAGATGGTACATCTACTGATCTTTCCGACGGTACCATTAAGGATGGTAAGGTTGTTGATAGTAAGGGTAACACTGTAGGAACCGTTGGTAATGATGGTAAGATTACTGATTCTAAGGGTAACACTGTTGGTACTGTAAGTGATGGTAAAATTGTTGATAACAATGGTAACACTGTTGCTAATGTTGGAAATGATGGTAAGGTCGCTCCAGTTGCTCCAGTTAGTGGTAATAACAACAATGGTAATGTTTCAGGTACTCCAAAGCCAGGTGTTGTTACTGCTCCAGATGGTACTACTACTGATCTTTCCAATAGTACTATTAAGGATGGAAAGGTTGTTGATAGTAAGGGTAACACTGTAGGAACCGTTGGTAATGATGGTAAGATTACTGATTCTAAGGGTAACACTGTTGGTACTGTAAGTGATGGTAAAATTGTTGATAACAATGGTAACACTGTTGCTAATGTTGGAAATGATGGTAAGGTCGCTCCAGTTGCTCCAGTTAGTGGTAATAACAACAATGGTAATGTTTCAGGTACTCCAAAGCCAGGTGTTGTTACTGCTCCAGATGGTACTACTACTGATTTTTCCAACAGTACTATTAAGGATAATAAGGTTGTTGATAGCAATGGTAACACTATTGCTAATGTTGATAAAAATGGAAATATTGTTGATAACAAGGGAAACACCGTTGCCAATCTTGATCCAAATGGTAATATTACTGATAACAATGGTAACACAGTTGCTAATGTTGATAATAATGGTAATGTTAACGCCGCTCCAGTTGGCAATACAGTTAACAATCAAGCCCCAGAAATTATTGATCAAAATGCCAGGGATTCCAAGAACAGTAAGGGAGGAAGTGTCCTTTATTACACTTTACCAATTCTTGGTCTTGTTGGTGGTGCTGGTGCTTTCTTATACAAGAACAAGTACCTTGATGATGTTATTGGAAAGACTCCATCCAATGAAACCGTTACTGAAATGAGTAATGTTGGTCGTCCAGGTGATGCTCCAACTGCTGCTGCTGTTGGTCCAAATGGTGGTTCTACTACCACAAATAGTAAGACAGTATATGGTTCTCAACTTCCATATGATGTTGTTAACGCTAATCAAGCAGGTCCATCTACAACTACAACAACCACCACTACCACTAGATATGGTAATGGTCCAAAGGCTGCCACTGCTGCTCCGGTTAACACTGCTTCTAACATTGGAAGAGAACAAGATATTAGCGGTGGTGCTTTACCAACTATTGAATCTGGCCCATCCATGGATACTCTTATAAAGGACCAATATACTTCTCCAATAAACGAAAACAAGAGTGGCGATATTGGTATTTTACCAGCTGTTTTAGCTGCTGGTGCTACTGCTGGTGCTGTTGCTGCCTCTAAGGATCCAAAGAAGACTACCAAGACTACTACTAAGACTACTTATTACACTAATAATGCTCCAACTACTGAAACTATCTATGAAACTAGATATGGTCCAGCTGGTCCAATTAAGGATGTTAAAAATGTTCAATCTTCTACTTCACCAAAGAAGAACATTACTTCCACTACCAAATATATTTACCCAGCTGCTGATAGACCATTTACTACTTCTACTACTAAGACTTACACTACTAACAATGCTCCAAGTACTGAAACTACTACCTATGAAAACAGATATGGACCATCCACTAGTGGTAAGACCACCAAGACCACCACTACTACCACTACTAAGAACAGTTTTGATCCAAAATACATGGCCGCAGCAGCTCCACTTGCAGCTGGTGCCGCTTTAGCTGCTTCTAAGAAGAAGTCTGAAAAGGAAAAGCCAAAGACTGTTAAGGAAATGGTCAACAGTTACAATACTATTTCCAATAAGGAAAAGGTTCTCCCAGTTGTTCCAGGTAAGAAGACTAACGATGAAGAAATTGTTGAAGAATATATTGTTGAACATGGTAAGAAGAGTCCAAAGAAGACTGTTAAGAGAACTGTTTACAAGACCATCTACAGAAATGGTGTTCCAGTTCAAGTTCCAGTAGAAGAAGGTGATTCCTCCTCTCCAAAGGACCTTTCTACTGGTTCTGAATCTCCAGAAGAAATTGTTGAAGAATACATTATTGAAGAAGATAGTAAGAAACCAAAGAAGACCACCAAGAAGACAATCACTACTTACAAGACCATTTACAGAAATGGTGTTCCTGTTCAAGTTCCAGTTACTAAGGAAGTTGATGGTCCAGTTGTTGCTGAAACCAAGGAAGCTACTAACCCATACATGGGTATGGTTCCAATGATCATTGAAACTATTGTAAAGCACTCTACTCCATTAGGTGATAAGGCTGAAGATGAAAAGAAGAATGACTTAAAGAAATTAATTAGCAAGGTTACTGAAATTAACCCAGACTCCAAGGAACAAGTTGAAACATACCTTCTTAAGAACAAGGGTCCAAAGAAGACCGTCAAGAGAACCGTTTACAAGACCATATACAGAAACGGTGTTCCAGTTCAAGTCCCAGTTGATGAAGAAGTCTCTGAAACCTCTGAAACCTCCTCAAAGTCAATGAAGTCACCAAAGCTTAAGGGTCTTAAGAAGAGAATTACCACTTATGTTACTAAGGATGGTAAGGAAGTTCCAGTCACCGAAGAATTCTCTCTTAATCCAAAGGATGTCTCTCCAGAAGAACTTCCAGAAGAATATAAGGAATTCTCTTCCGAAGAAATTGTTGTTCCAACTAGCAAGTCTCCAAAGCAAAAAACCATTAAGAAGTACATTACTGTCTACAAGACTATCTACAAGAATGGTAAGCCACAAGAAGTTGTTGAAAATATTGAAGTTCCAGAAGGTAAGACTCCAGAAGAAGTTCTTGCTTCCCTTCCAAGAGATACTCGTGTCAAGCCTACCAACAATGATAAGATTGAAAAGAGATATGTTACTTCTAACGTCATTGAACCACCAACTAAGGAAAGTGTTGCTGAAGAAAGAGTTGTTAAGCCAACTACCGTCAAGAGTCCAAAGATTCACTCTGTTAAGAAGTTTGTTACTACTTACAAGACTACCTATAAGAATGGTGTTCCAGTAGAAGAAGTCACCGAATCTGAAGATCTTCCAGACCAATCTACTACCGAAAAGACCTACTCTCCAAACGATACCACTACCCTTGAAGAAGAAAATATTAAGTCACCAAAGCTTAAGACCATTAAGAAGGTTACTACCTACAAGACTATTTATAAGAATGGTGTTCCAGTAGAAGTTGTTGAAGAGGAACCAGAAGAAATTGTTCTCGAAGCCTATCCTGCTCTTGTTGATCAAAGTAATGTTGTTCCACCAGAAGAAGATTCTGAAGAAACTTTAATCAAGTCTCCAAAATACACTGGTAAGAAGTTAACTCCAGGTAAGAAGGGACTTCCAGAAGAAAAGGTTGAAGAATACGTCCTCGTAAATGGTGTCAAGAAGCCAAAGAAGACCATTAAGAAGACCATCTACAAGACTATCTACAAGAACGGAGTTCCAGTTCAAGTTCCAGTTGAAGTTGATGAAAGAAATGTCCCAGTTAAGGATGGTAAGGATACTGAAGAAGTTGTTGAAGAATATGTTATTGAAAATGGTGTCAAGAAGCCAAAGAAGACCATTAAGAAGACTATCTACAAGACCATTTACAAGAATGGAGTTCCAGTCAAGGTTCCAGTTGAAGAAACTGAAACAAAGACCAAGAAAATCGTCAAGAAGGCACCAACCACCACCGGTGATGATTTAGAAGAAATTATTGAAGAATACATTATTGAAGAAGGTGAAGATGGTAAGCCAAAGAAGACTGTAAAGAGAACTACCTACAGAAATGGTGTTCCAGTCGCTGAAGAATATGATGAAGTCGATGAAATTCCAAAGGATGCCATGGAAACTGAAGAAGTTGTTGAAGAATACGAAATTGAAGAAGGTAAGAACCAACCACCAAAGACCCTTAAGAAGACTGTCTACAAGACTATCTATCAAAACGGTGTTCCAGTAAAGGTTCCAGTTAGTGTTGAAGATCAAAGCACTACCAGAGACATTGGCTCAAATCCATACATGAAGTTAGCTCCAAGCGTCATTGAAACCATTGTAAAGTACGCTCTTCCAAATGCCAAGGATAACGACAGTAAGGCTGATCTTGATAACCTTTTAGGTCAAGTTACCAACATTACCAAGTTATTAGGTAGCCGTGAAGCTCCAGAAAACCAAACTAGAGATGCTACTGCTCCACAATCCAATGACCGTGGATTCGTTAGTGACATGGTAACCCATGCTGTTGCCAACAAGATTACCAACAGTATTACTGGTGGAAACAATGACAACCCATACATGAAGTTAGCTCCATCCATCATTGAAACTATTGTCAAGTACGCTCTTCCAAATGCCAAGGATAACGACAGTAAGGCTGATCTTGATAACCTTTTAGGTCAAGTTACCAACATTACCAAGTTATTAGGTAGCCGTGAAGCTCCAGAAAACCAAACCAGAGATGCTACTGCTCCACAATCCAATGACCGTGGATTCGTTAGTGACATGGTAACCCATGCTGTTGCCAACAAGATTACCAACAGTATTACTGGTGGAAACAATGACAACCCATACATGAAGTTAGCTCCATCCATCATTGAAACTATTGTCAAGTATGCTCTTCCAAATGCCAAGGATAACGACAGTAAGGCTGATCTTGATAACCTTTTAGGTCAAGTTACCAACATTACCAAGTTATTAGGTAGCCGTGAAGCTCCAGAAAACCAAACTAGAGATGCTACTGCTCCACAATCCAATGACCGTGGATTCGTTAGTGACATGGTAACCCATGCTGTTGCCAACAAGATTACCAACAGTATTACTGGTGGAAACAATGACAACCCATACATGAAGTTAGCTCCATCCATCATTGAAACCATTGTCAAATACGCTCTTCCAAATGCCAAGGATAACGACAGTAAGGCTGATCTTGATAACCTTTTAGGTCAAGTTACCAACATTACTAAATTATTAGGTAGCCGTGAAGCTCCAGAAGGTCAAACCAGAGAAATTTCTAAGGATGGCGAAGAAATCGTAGAGGAATACCTTATTGAAGAAGGAGAAGATGGAAAGCCAAAGAAGACTGTTAAGAGAACTACCTACAGAAATGGTGTTCCAGTTCATGAAGAATTTGATGAAGTCAGTGAAATTCCAGATGATGCTATGGAAACCGAAGAAGTTGTTGAAGAATATGAAATTGAAGAAGGTAAGGAAAAGACCTTAAAGAAGACTGTCTTCAAGAATGGGGTACAAGTCTCTGAAGAATCAACTACTGAAGGAAAGCCAAATTTTCGCTTTAGGATCCCTCCTTCGGAAGGGATCCGGTCCTTAAATAATGAAAACAATACCACTACCACCACTACCACCACTGATACCAATGATATTAAAACTACTAACACCAATAATGCCGATATTTCTAATACCCATAATTCTTACACAACACCTATCACTACTACTACTAATAATACCACTTCCTATATCCCTACAACCAATACTACCAGTACTATTGATGGAGAAGAATATGAATATGAATATGAAGCTTTACCATCTATTACAGAAGAAGATGAAAGTCAACCTATGGAAGATAATAGAATGATGGAAACAACGTCTTCAACAGAAGCAAGAAATTTCCGTAAACGTCAACTTCCAAAACGTTCTAGTTCTAAACGTTTATCCGCTGAATTAAAGGCTGCTGTTATTGCTGAAATTGCTAAACTTGAGAATGAAATTAATGAAGAAACTAAATATATACCTCAACCAAGAAAACAATCCATTTCTCAAGGTATAGAGAGAAAGACATCAAGAAAACAATCCATGCCACAAAGTTTAGAGAGAAAGGAATCTAAACAATCAATAAAAGCAATGGCTGAAGGTTGTTTAGTACGTAAACCATCCAACGCTAGCAGTATTAGAAGTAATTACAGTGTTGAAGATTGGAGCGGTCCGGTTTTTGAAAAGAAGGTTTTTGAAGTCATTCTTGAACATACCCCACAACTTCCAGATGAAGTCAAATTAAACCTTGGAGATTTAGTTGAAGTAAAACAAGTATTTGAGGATGGTTGGGCCTATGGTATTAACACTGCCACTAAGGTCGATGGTACATTCCCAGTTATTTGTTTAGGAGAAGAACGTGAACCCAATAAGAATGGTCGTTATGTACCAAGATTAATTCGTGTTTTCCAAGCAAGAGAAGAAGCGGGTAAAAAGGAAATTGAAGATGAAGAAAAGTTTAAACAAGATTTAACGGAATTTGCCAAGAAAAAGAAGGAATATAAGTTAAAAAAGCAACATAAACATTCTTCAAAACAATAGAATTTTTTTTTATTTTTAAATAGAAATAAAATAAAAAATAAAAAAAAATATGTAAAGGAGTAGTAAAAAAAAAAAAAAAAAAAAGAAAGAGAAATTATTGGGTTAAGTAAAACAAAATAAGACAAAATTAAAACAGAAATTAATTATTATTTGAATAATATATTTTATATATTTTTTTTATATATATTTTTTTAAAAAAATTAGTTTAAAAAGTATATCATTTAGTGTATTAAATATAATATTTATATATTTATCTTTTTTTTTTTTTTTTTAATTAAATCTGTTAAACAAATTTTTTTTTTATAATATTTTTATTAATTAAATTTTACGCAGAAGAAGAAAAAAAAGAAAAAAAAAAATTTTTTTTTTTTTAAAAAAAAAAGTAAGAAAAGAGTTAAGAAAAATATATTTTTATTTTTTTTTTTTGAAGATCTATTAATATTGACTCTTAATAAAAGAGAAAAAATAAAATCAAGAAAAAAAAAATTTTTAAAAAATAAAAAAGAAGTAAAAAAAAAATTAAAAAACAAAAAAGAAAAAAAAAAAAAAAAAAAAAAGTCATTTTATAAAAAGGCTTTTTTTTTTTTTTTTTTTCTGTTTTATATATGTAAATATATATAAAATTCTTTTTTGAAGAAGAAGAATTGCGAAAAAATTTTTTAAAAAAAAAAAAAATTTTTTTTTTTTTTTTAATCATCTTTTTTTAAACGCATATATAAAAAAAAAAATCAATAACAACAACAAAAAAAAAAAAAAAAAAAGAAAAACGCATTAATATAATATTAATATAATATATATTTACTTTTTAAATAAAAAAAAAAAAAAAAAAAGGAAATTTTTTTTTTTTTTTATTTTTATTTTTATTTAAAACATAAATTAAAAATATATATGTAATAAAGTAATAAATAATATCAATAAAATATAAATTAATAAAAAATTTATTATATAAAAAAAAAAAAAAAAAAAAAAAAAATTAAAGAAAAAGAAAAAGAAAAAGAGAGAGTGTGTAAAATTATATAATATTTTTATTATCTATTTTAAAAGTGTCCTATAAAGTTTTATTTTATTTTTAACTTATTGGTAGTAACAAATTACCTAAAACTGATAACTAATACCTATCTTGGCTCACAGAAAATATTTAATTTGCAAAAACTCAAAATGAAATTATATAAAGCCATTAAAAAAGAAGAGGTTCTTATCATAATTTAGATGGAACAGACGTTTGAGCTATTATTTGATAGGTATTGCAAAATACCAAACTTATCCAAGAGCGTCGACGTCGTACTGATAAGGCATAATGATAATACAGGATCGTCATCTATTGCTACGAAGGATGAATCTCTCCCTAGTGGTTCAATAAATGATGAGTCCGGGGAGAGTTTAGTGGACACCACACTATCTATTTTAAAGATGTTACTTCTAGGTTATATTTCTTTTTTATTTGATAGGAAGGGAAAAAATCCCGTATAGTACAACTTGCCGAAATACATAGTATTTTCGAGCTTTTTTATTTTTTTTTATTTTTTAATTTTTTATTTTTTAATTTCAAATGTACTTTTCACCTACATGTATTTTTTAAAATAAAATTTAATAAAGTTTTGGAAGTGTATTCTCTTCCCTGTCTAAAAAAAAAAAAAAAAAAAAAAAAAAAAAAAAAAAAAATCATAATTTAGATGAATTTGAAGAATTAATTGAAAAATCCCCAATGAAGTGGACTGTTTTTCCAGGTCCATGGAGGGTTGATGGAAAAGGAATAACCTATATCAGGTGTACTAAATTACAGCTTTCTGTGATTCTGATGATAATCAATGGTTATCCTTTCTAAAGTGGCTTCTAGTACGAAGAGAGAAATCTGGAATACTGGAGGACTGTAGAAAGTGAACTTGACGTTCTATAATGTCTTAAACTGGATATGTAGTAACATTGGAGTTGTATAATTAATAATATCATGTAGTTTCTACATATTATCATTGTAATGAATCTATTGTATTTTTTACTTTAGCATTATTTTGTATATGTTTTTTTCTATAGTATTATTTATACTCTCATGTAGCTATTGTAAAATGGAATTGTAGGAGATTGATTCACTCCAAAGCTTGTGTTTGAGACATTATTTAACGGATGGGAATCTTTTTATAGTTTTTCACAACTATTATTTCATTAACATTTAAATTTTATATTATATATGATTATTTTACAGAAATTTTTACATAAAACAGGAATTTATAATTGAAAATCATTAATTAAAAACTAGTCAACACAAAAAGAAAGAATAACAAACAAGTTTTAGCAAACAATATACACGAAAGAGAAGACAACAGCAATAAATTTTTATTTTTTTTTAATTTTTTAATTTTTTACTAATTTTATTTTTTTATTTTTATATTACACTTAACCTTTTATTAATATAGATAAGTTTTTTTATTTTATTATGTCAACTATACGAAGAGGTCTGCGACTTTATGGTCCTGACCATGATAAATTTGTTTTAATTTTCATTCATGATCTTGAATCTTGGACTGAAAGTAGACTATGGGAATTTTTAAGCAAAAAGATATCAAATTGTAATGAAGTTGTTCATGGAATCGTTAAAAAACACTATATTAATATGGAAAACTACTTCATCCTTAAGAGTTAACTATAATAATTGTACTGATTATTTGAAGGTTATTTATTTGATTACTAAGCACTTACCTGTTAAAAGAATAAAATGGAAGATTACTTCAAGGATACGCACATTTAGTAATGTTAATCATAATAGAACCAGGTATTATTCTGAACCCTCAATCCCCATCTCTGAAAGCCTCCTGTATGCTAACCCTTTCTCGAATACTAAATATTTCAACCTCTGTATTAGCTGGAACATAAATGGTTGGAATTCTGAAAAACGTGACGGACTTATCAATTTTAATTCAATCTTTAATCCTATTTGTATTTGTCTTCAAGAAGTCGGTAATAGTTCATTCCTTAACTCCTTTTCTAACTCATATCCATTCCTTAATCATTATAGAACAGTACTGAGACGTGCGGACAAAAAAAATCCCTGGTATGAGGGGCCTTTATATAGGTGTGCACTCCTCCTGCCAATTCACTAATGATGATTTTGAATATAGATATATACTCTCAGTAAATATATTCTCTTTTTGGGGTGTCAGATGTTCTTTAGGGAACATTTACATCCCTAGCAAAAAAACACAAAGACACTAGAGAAAAAGCGGAAACTGATTTTGCTAATTGGCTCAAGAACCATCAGAATAACCCTTCGGCTATTGTTGGTGATTTCAACATGACTAAGCAACAACTCAAAGATCTTATTCTTAGAATTTCCCCTCAATGGTTTGTTATGGATATGGTTGGTCATCAATTTACTTGGTTTAATGGTGGAAAGAATTCTTGTATTGATTTTATAGTAGTGAACGATAAATTAAGAAATTATCTGTATATTGCTTCTGTATGCTACTCTTTTAATGACATCTCTGACCATTTACCACTTATTCTTTCTTGTAAAAAAATATCTCCTGATGGTTTTGTTACTCCCCCTCGGGATAAACAAATTAAGTGGTCTAATCGAATTTGTAGGGATAAACGTTGAAGCAATCTTCTCTCATAATAAATTCACATGTTTACTGGATGAATTTGAACATAATGATAATCTAGACTCTAATACAATGGTTAAAAAACTTCTTGACACAGCAAATAAAATAGGCGATGACATTCAAGCAAGAGTTCCTACAAATTTACAGGGTTCAGCGTTCCATTGTCCTGCTTATATTAAGAAATTATCACATGAAAAACATTTATTTTATAAAAGGATTAAAAATTTTAAACTTCGTAATGATTTGTCAAATCTTCAAGAATTTTGTGATCTCTCAAAAGAATATAGAGTTCTTTCTGATTATATCATTAGTATTAAAAGAAATATTAGGAATATTAGATTTAAAAATTTGATTCATTCCATCGGCGAATGTTTCTTAAAAAATGATGCCCAGCGTGGTTGGTCTGGACTTAAGAAAATTTCTAAACCTTCTTACTCTCCTTCCCAATCACCTGTATACATTAAAGATAAAGAAGGTAATGTTCTAGTATCCCAAGAAGATCAACTCAATCGTTTTGCAGAACACTATGAAGAACTTGCTTCTGATATAACTGGTCACAGTCTTAATGAAAATTATTGGAAAAGAATACTTAATAATTCTTCTACTCCTCAGGAATCATGGGATATTAATCAACCTATTTCCATGTCAGAAATTCATTCAACTGTTCTTTCAATGAAAAATAACAAAGCACCTGGTCCTGATGGTATACCTACAGAATTTTTTAAAGCATTTTTTAATTCTGAGAGTAGAAATTCTTCTCAGGATGACTCTAATCAAGAGGTTACTTATTCCGATTGTGCAAAGTGTCTGTTATTACTTTTTAATAAAATTTGGGATGGTGACTTTCCTAATGAATGGAACTCTGCTTCTATTGTTTCTATTCCTAAAAAAGGGGATCTTTCAGATTGTAATAATTATCGTGGTATTTCACTCATCAATGTAGGTTTAAAAATTCTATCAAAAATTGTCACTAAAAGAATATCGGACTATGCTTTTTCTAATGGAATAATTAGACCAGAACAGTTTGGTTTTAGAAATAAAGAAGAATGTATTAGTTTATTTGTATCCATTCGTGAAATTTGTCAAAGAAGAAAATTTAAGGATAAATTTACCTTTCTTGCCTTTCTTGACCTTAAAAAAGCTTATGATTCAGTTCCAATTTACAATATACTTACTAAACTAAATTATCTTGGTATTCGTGGTAAATGCCTTCAATTCATTACTAATCTATACCTTACCTCGAAAGCTCGTGCAAACTTTAATGGTAAACTTTCAAAAGAATTTCCAATACACCATGGTGTTTGCCAAGGGTGTCCTCTCTCTCCTATTTTATTCAATATATTTATCAATGATATTTTTGATAAATGTAAAAGTTATGGTGTGATTACTGAAAAGAAAAAGTGTTGTGGTGGATTATTTGCTGATGATATTGTATTATTAGCTCCTACAAAATCTTCACTTAAAAACCTTTTGAATATTGCTCATGATTGGGGTATTAAAAATGAAATGACCTTTGGAATCAATAAATGCGCTACACTAGTTGTTAAACCAAAGAATTTTATACCTTCAAGACATTATGAAAATCCTACTTTTAGACTTGGTATGAACTATATACCAAACACTAATCAATATACATATCTTGGTATACCTTTTAATGAATCGTTGGATTTAAAACCTATTATTGCTAAGATGAATAGTAAAATTAATTATACAGTTAACTCTTTCTTTAGATTTTTAACCAATAGGAATGTTCCTTTCTACTTTAAAACTCGTATACTAGTTTCTTTTGTCCTTAGTTCAGTTCTTTATTATGCTCCCTTACTTGGTTCAAATAAAAAGAATACTGAAAAAGCTCAAACTGCTTTTAATCGAGGTTTGTACTGGAGTTTCGGGTTTAAAAATAAAACCTCCAATACTTCAATTTACAATATGTCTAAGGAACTTTCTATACCTCCTATAGCTAGTTTTTGTGCTATGGCGATGATTCGATGCTTTAAAAAGTGGAAAGATTCTTCTTGTATTATTTCTCATTTAGTCAAAAAAAATATACCTACACTTTCTCACTATTCATGGACGAAAAAAGCACGGAATTTAGCAGTACACAAGCACAATAATAAACTTCCTGGAGAAATAAGGAAGTTTTACTGGGAAAATATTCATTATTTAAGCACTCCTGCGATCAGATCTACAAAATACAAGAAATTTAAATTTGGTTTTAAAAAATTTATTCAACGTCTATCACTTAAATATTCACAATTTTCTCTTGGATTTTTTTGGATTGGACGAATTAAATGTGGATTCAAATTTGATGTAAAAACGTATGTTAGAAGTAATCTAGTATCAGAAAATTGCCCAACATACTGCCCTTGTTGTGGTGAGAGTAACAGCATACCTAATTTTAACACACTGGATACTTTTATGTCCTAAATTTGAAGAATTTAGGCAACATTTCATTCCCTTTGTTGATGAAATTTTTATTAATTTTTCTCTAATTGTTCAATGAGAAATCATTGAACATTCCTGATGATAAAGAGGAAGATTTTGATGATAATATCAATTTTTACGTGCTGTGTCTCCTTCTTGGCGGAAATGCAGTATTTGAAATCTTAAAGATCGGCTCGGGGGAAAGAAGGCGATATATTAATAATATTTTTCAATCACCTTCGAACGAGTCTTCTTTCCCGATTTCATATTTTGTGGGGCTTGCGGAATTCCTTACTAACGTTATGCCTATTGTGATTGGTGATTTTTACACCATGATCGATTTGTATAGTGTTAGACCTATACCGTTGTCAAGAGCGTCGACGTCGTAACGATAAGGCAAAGAAGAAATTCTGATACAGATTCGAATGATAATTTTCATCCACATGGAAGTTATCTTCGATGAATGGAAAGAGTTAGAGGCCATTTCGTCCTCGAATCTCATAACGTAGTTTTTTAATATTAATATAAAAAAAAAAAAAAAATTTCATGTATTTAAACTTCATGTATTTTTTAAAAAAAAAAATAATATTATTAAATAAAGTTTATTCCTAGTCTAAAAAAAAAAAAAAAAAAACTACTACTACCAAGAGTATTAATGCTGAAGAAACAGTAAGACAGGCCAGCAGGGCTAGCGCAACCAATGAAGATCATAATTTTGTATCTTAAAATTCCTTTCATCAAAATTAAAAAAAAAAAGAAAAATTAAATTTTCGTAGGAAATGCATGTAATTATAGTTATTATATTATAAAATTTTGATTCCATAGTTAATTAAATCAAAATATTAAATTAAATTAAATTAAATTTAATCTTTTTATAATAAAAAAAAAAAAAAAGTCTTTCTAAATAAAAAGAAATTCATTAAAAAAAACGACAACAGAAAAAAAAAATACATTAATATTAATATAGTAATAATTAAAAAATTATTTTATATAAAAAAAAAAAAAAAAAGAAAAAAAAAAAAAAAAAGGATTTTTTTTGAAGGAAGAATTTTTTTAATAAAAATAAAAAAAAAAAAAAAGGTTTTATAAATTTGTAATATCTAGTTTTATAAATATAATGAAAAGGAAGTTATATTTATAAAAAAAAAAAAAAAGATGTATTTTAATAGATAAAATAGTATAGTTGACAAAAGAAAAATTTTAATTTTAGTGTTAATTAAATTTATAATTTTAAATGATTAATTAAATTTTGTATTAAATTTTATACTAAATAAACTTTTTATTAAAACAATCTTTTGTACATTATTGAGCATTAATAAGTTGAATTTAAAAAATATAATATATAAAAATTTTTGTTTTTTATGTCTGATCAATAAAATTATAAAAATCTATTTTAATATAATACAACAATTTTATTTTAAAATGAAGTTCTTGCTTATTTTATTTTTATTTTTATTTTTATTTTTATTATTATTTTTTTTTTTTTTTTTTTTTTTTTTTTTTTTTTTTTTTTTTTTTTTTTTAGTAATGAAGAGCATCTTTTTTAAATTCATTTTATTTCATTTTATTTATGGAACTAAAGATAAATTAATTCTAATTGGTTCAATTTTATAGAAAATATTAATTATTGTCATTTAACAAAATTTAATATGAAATTAAATTTTTAATTTATTTAATTTTTTTAATAATGAAAAAAAAAATTTTTTTTTTTATTTTATTTCCATTTTTTTTTTTAATCGTCTCTGTAAAAAGTTATCATTTTATCATTTTATTATTTTTTTTTTTTATTTTTTTGTTTTATTTTTATTTTATTTTTTTTTCTTTTAAATTTTTAATTTTATTTGATATATATAATTAATTAAAATATATAAAATATATCTATAATTATTATTTATACATATTTTTATTTATTATGAGAATAATTAATTTTCAAAAAAATTATTAGTAAAACCAAAAAAAAAAAAAAAAAAAAGGAAATAAAATAAACATGACCAACAGTTTAAATAAGAAAGGTATATTATTGGAAATATATAATGAAAATAAACTTATACCCAAAAGATTAAAAAGTCTAATAAACGATAATCCCCGTGATTTATATATATCTTCTTCCTTAATAAAATTATTAATTGAGAAGAATGAAATGGAATTATTAAAAATTATTTTTGATAATTTAAAGGTTTATGATAATGACTTTATTAAATGGTTACTTTTTCTGTATAAAAATAAAGCTTTTATTTCTTCAAAAAATTTAAATAAGGAAATCTCTGAATATAAATATAAAATAATAATAGATTATGAAAAAGAAGGTAATTTTTATTATAATCTTAGTTATGGGAAGACTTATAAAGTTGAAAATATGAATAAAAATTTAATATATTATTTAGTAGAACATAGAGTAGATATAAATAAAGATAATATGTTTAAAGAAGTACCATTATTTTATGCATGTGAAAGTGGAAATAAAGATTTAGTAGAATATTTGGTAAAACATGGTGCAGATATAAATAAAGAAAATTGGAATTATGAAACACCATTATTTATTGTATGTAAAAGTGGAAACCAAAATTTAGTAGAATACTTGGTGGAACATGGAGCAGATATAAATAAAGAAAATAAATATGGTGAAACAGTATTATTTATTGCATGTAGAAATGAAAATAAAGATTTAGTAGAATTCTTGGTGGAACATGGAGCAAATATAAATAAAGAAAACTGTAATAATGAAACAGTATTATTTATTGTATATAATAATGGAAACCAAAATTTAGTAGAATACTTGGTGGAACATGGAGCAGATATAAATAAAGAAAATAGATATGGTGAAACATTATTATTTATTGCATGTAGAAGTGGAAATAAAGATTTAGTGGAATACTTAGTGAAACATGGAGCAGATATAAATAAAGAAAATTGGAATGGTGAAACAGTATTATTTATTGCATGTAGAAATGAAAATAAAGATTTAGTAGAATTCTTGGTGGAACATGGAGCAAATATAAATAAAGAAAACTGTAATAATGAAACAGTATTATTTATTGTATATAATAATGGAAACCAAAATTTAGTAGAATACTTGGTGGAACATGGAGCAGATATAAATAAAGAAAATTGGAATGGTGAAACAGTATTATTTATTGTATGTAAAAGTGGAAACAAAAATTTAGTAGAATACTTGGTGGGACATGGAGTAGATATAAATAAAGATAATATATTTAAAGAAATACCATTATTTTATGCGTGTGAAAGTGGAAATAAAGATTTAGTAGAATACTTGGTAAAACAAGGTGCAAGTATAAATAAAGAAAATTGGAATGGTGAAACACCATTATTTTATGCATGTAAAAGTGGAAATAAAGATTTAGTAGAATATTTGGTGGAACATGGAGCAGATATAAATAAAGAAAGTGAATATGGTGAAAAAGTATTATTTATTGCATGTAAACATGGAAATAAAAGTTTAGTAGAATGCTTGAAGAAACATGGAGCAGATTTAAATAAAAATAAAAAAAAAAGTATAAGTTTAACGAAATAAAGATTTAGTAGATTCTAAAGCTAAAAAGTTATATCAAAGAAAGACCGTTAAAAAAATTTTTTTTTTTTAATT